>JXCR01122027.1:218407-234233 GCA_002079205.1 Phalaenopsis hybrid cultivar
ATATCTTAAATTATGTGCGATTTATTCACGTGCGGCGTCGTAACAAAATGGGTGTCCTCCCTAGGCAAAATTGACGCCCCAAACGTACCGGTACAGTCCGTTTTGTCATCTGGGGTCGCTCGGAAGACGTCGTCGACAATCGGGTCAAAAACGCGTCAAAATTCAAATTTCACAAAATTTCGATCCGCGATCGATCGTTTCAAAAGGTTTATTCGAGCCTTCGACAGGTAACAGTGCAAACAATGTGAATTGTGACGATCGGACGTGTCGACTCTCCAAATTGCGAAGTTTGTGCGTGCGGGAGTGCGAATTGTGTAGGTCACCCTAAGACTTAAAAGGTCCTATAAGAATTCCTTTTGGGTTTCCTCATGTCGGTTTCACCCTTCTAAGTGCTAGAAGTTGACACCACACACGCGAAACCACAAAAGAGGACAGAAGTAGGTCGAACTTCTAAAATGAGGCGGGTCCCGTTTCTAAGGTTCTAAGATAGTCGAAGGGAGATCCCTAAGGCTAGATCCTAAACCTTAAGAGGAAAACTAGACCTCACCAAAAAATGAGGTCAACAATGAGCAAATGCGAGTGAAGAGGAATTTGATAATACATGGGAGATGATGATTGAGACTAGTAATCTACAGGAGAACGTTTGGTTAGATGAGATGTACAACATCATAGATAAGTGAGCTACAACTTTTAATAAGGATGTATTTGGAATGAGAATTTTATCCACCCAGAGAAGTGAATCAACAAATAATATTTGTCATGGTGTCGCTAAATTGTTTTTTGGGACTTGAACATGTTATGAGAACATGGAGGTGTAACGAAAAGGATGAAGATTACAAGTGCGATCAATCTGTGATCACTCCCGAAAACCAGCCCAATACTGAGGCAGGAAGCTGCATTTTACTCAAGGAAGCTTTACAATATGTTTGAGGAAGAGTTTATTTACGGATTATGTGGTCTTCAATCACACGCCTCTATACACAATGAAAATGAATTTTTCATTAAGAATCTGGATGTCACATGACAGACAAAACTTGGGTTGTAAATTTCGACCCTTTCAGTTCGGAGATTCAATATATCTGCAGAAAGTTTGAAATGATGGGGCTATTATGTGCACACTCTGTACGAGTACTGAATTTTCTACATATTAAGATCCTAAATAAATATCTCCTATTGAGATGGTCTACAAATGTAAAAGGAGATGTGTATAACAGTTATGGATACAAGCATTTCCAACAGTCACAAATGTGGAATGATGGGGCAATTATGTGCACATTCTCTACGAGTACTGAATTTTCTACATATTAAGATCCCAAATAAATATCTCCTATTGAGATGGTCTACAAATGTAAAAGAAGATGTGTATAACAGATATGGATGCAAACATTTCCAACAGTCACAAATGTCGAATGATGGTAAAGGATACCTAATATTTCAAACACATGCAAAAAATGACATATCAAATTACTAATAAAGCAAAGAAAAATGCAAAGGCTGAGTAGTGCATGAAGAATTCAATGAAGAAATTATCGTTGGATATTGATGACATAATAAGAGGAAGAGGTTCAAAGTCACGGAAACAATAAAAAAATAAAAATTCGGTGAATAACGAATCAAACCTGAATGATCTTGTCAAAATGCGCCCTAAAAGAATATCCAATTCCAAGCTAAAAGGTCACTGGGAGAGAAAGAAAAGAGCAAAAGGTATATTTTGTTAAAAAAATTGATTTTAGATGTTTTAGCCAATGACAAGTTTCTTACCCATAACCACTTTAACAGGTAAATCGATAGAGATTTCAACTAGTCAAGAACCAGATGCTTTAAAGTCTAATCCAAACATGTTCTCACTACCTAATTTTCTAACACAAGTTGATATATAATTCAAAATGATGATAACCATGTGCTAATCTTTCGGTGTTGTGTATGTTGTTTTAATATTTTTTGATCTTTCAAATGCAGAATTTCTTTCCTCCACGATACAGGGAATCGTACACCGCCATGATGACAGATTCAATATATGATCAGTAAGTAATTTGGCATATTCTTTAATCAGGATGTTTTTAATAAATAAGCTTTACAAATGTTTTTTTTTGTTTTTCACTCAGGTTCAGACTGATTTGTATTGAGTCATTTGTTGTGTGGATGACGAATTGTATTGAGGCATTTGTTTTTTGATAAAATGTTCAATTTTTTGTATTTTTTATGAGGATGTTTGAGGCATTTATATTAAGGCATTTATAATCAGTATGTTTTTAAAGTAAATGTAACCTCCACTCCAGATCTGTAATCAAAATGTTTTCTGCTTCGAAATAAACTGGCACTTGACCTTGGTCACTTCTCCATTGCCCTTAACTTGTTGGCAATATGCAATTCTCTCATCTGACCACAAACAATATGCTTCAAAATCAATCAGCCCATATCTAAAATCATGTAATACATAACAAATGTAGAAACAACGTCACAAACAATATCACAAACGATATCCACAACCAGTAAGCCCACTTTCATGTACAACCCCACACAACATTTCTTGGTTCCCTCTCTGAAGTATTCCAGCTCCAGCACTTTTGGATCATCAACTTCAATGCATATTAACCTCCATACAATCAGTATGCTGAAGTAAAAAACCAACTCAGACACTTTTAGAACATTACTTCTGAGTAACAATCTGTTGCACAAAGAAAAATAAATTAAACAAACAACCTAATTGCAAAGCTAAAAGGCATGAACAATATTAAATTCTAAGCAAACCCTCCCATCAAAAAGCTAGTTAACATTAACTATTTCAGAAAACTCAACGGCAAGAAGGAATGAGACGATGCATTCATCAAGTAACCTGCCACGAGTAGATAAAATTCTTAGAAACTAAAGGAGATATTTATAAATCTCATAAAGAGGCACGGATAAAAGTCACATATCAATTGTGTTCAATCTAATTTTTAAATTTCGGTAAAAAAAATCGTATAAGCTGCAATAAATGTTTTCCTTCCAAACCTACTGTGATTTTGACAAAGCAAATTTGCAAATATCATATCCAATTTTTGCTCCGAATAATGGCATCAATTCCTGTCACTTCTTTTTCTCCACCCAATTGACTTTCTCTTTTTGTACACGCGTCTTCATATATTTACAGACAAAAACACTGCAATGAAAATTGTTATTTTTTATTGCAATTCCTCTGGCCATTACAACTGGCCACTTCTTCAAATTAACCTGGAAAGCTTTCCTGACATCTTTTAAAAAATGTTCAATCTGTATACTTAGAGTTAAGTCAATAAATAAATATTTCAATCTGACAATAGTTAATGATCTTGTGTGAAGTCTTACAATACTTTGAGTGATATGCAAATGCATTCTGTTAGATAAGGAGTCATAAACTCTCAATTTCCCCTTTGTTAGTGCCCCAACAAAAAGTATTCAATGTTGATATTTATTATAAATATCAATAATAACTCTGTCTTCTGGATTTAATCTTTTGTAATATGTGCGACAAAGGATTTAACGTCACCTTATCTATACAACTACATCAAGAAGAACAAGATGACATTCAAAATATGGTCATGTTAGATTTATGTGAATGCAAACAACAAAATGTTAAATTTTTAAAATTTATTCAGTGACATGGAGATACATACAGGCACGATCTATACAGATGTGGTGCGTTACACCGCTTATTCTCTATCAACATGGCAAAACAATCAACATGTTCATTGTCTAACCAACCAATTTCCAAGAATTCATCAAGATAAAGTCGCGGCTGCATTTGAAATATAAAATTACTTCAGTTTACAATTAAAAAATTAATGCAAAACACCCAAAAAATTAGGTGAACTAACAAGTTCATGAATTTTCTACAACATATATTGATTTTTTCGCGCATATAATCTGGAATTTCATCTCTGGCAGGAAAATCGATCACCTGAGATGCTGGCTGGACTTGTAAGATAAGCAAAATCAGAATATTTAATGCTCATATTTAAATACTAGAATAAAACATTACATATCTTGTCTGGGTAGTCCTCACTAATATAATGAGTGATTGGTTGGTGCTTCTCTTTCTCTTATGTACAATTGTAACCTCTTGTTTGGGAGATCTGGGTTGTTGATCTATACCCGCTTCCTCTTCCTGTACAATTTCAACCGGTTCCTTTATTAGTTTTTCTCTTTCTTTCGAAAACAACATATGAGGAACTAAGAGTCATTTTTATTTTATTTAATCTCTCCTTAATCCTTTGGATCAAGCTTTTTTGTGGGGACTCTTTGACCCATCTTCTCATTAATTCCTCATCTAATTGTTTTATTGTTTTTTCTACATTCACGACAAGACACTTTAAGTCTTTCACCGCATTCTCTAACTTTGTCAAATAACTTTCAACAAAGCCTTGAAAGTCCAAAACTGTATTTTTTAAATGTGTTAAACGACTGTCAACAGAGACTTGACAATTCAATATAATTTTTTGTAGATCTTTTAATAATTCATGAATCTTTTCAAATCCAAGTCTTTGATTCGTCTGTTCAAATATATGATTGTCTGTTGGTTGAGGACTGATATGATAAGGTACTATAGGAGATACCTCAACCAACATGGGTGTTGTGGTATGAAATGGGTCTCCTCTGTGGGAGAAGCTTTGCAGGACTGAAGGGCCCTTCAAGAAAAGTGGCAAGTAAGCGATATTCACTTTCTCTTACATCAAGAAAAAAATCATAGACCTGCAAAAAATTGCAAACAATCAAGGTCAATTAATGTATAGCATGAACATAATACCAATTGATGTAAAAAATTATTGAATTCACCTCGGCAATACCATAATATCTCTTCCACGTCCAACTTCTCAATCGTCAAACTGTGCAACATTCGCCTCTTCCAACACGGTCGTGATCTTGTCAATGTCCTCCATTTTAATCTTGCTTCAGAATACAAATGTGAAACCCTAAACAGTACCTTAACGTTCAAGAAGAAGGCAGCCTTAGGCGCGAATGAAAACATCAACCCTATTTCGAAAAAGAATTCTTACTGTCTAAATTTTTACCACAGGTATTTGAGCAGTACATTTTGCGGGCGTTAAGCGAAGGTTACACAATGATTACTAGGGATTACTAAGATGGTACATAGGTTATCGAGGTTACCGCAACTAGGGCTGTCAGAACGGCTCGTTGTTCGCGAACAGCTCGTGTTCGGTTTGTTAAGAAGCTCGTGTTCGGCTCGTTAATTTTGTTCGATAAGTTAAAGAGCCGAACACGAACTAAGATGTGTTTGTTCGTGTTCGGCTCTTTTTGGCTCGAAATACTACTCGTCAAGTTTATATATATATATATATATATATATATATATATATGTATATATNAAAATACTACTCATCAAGTTTATGTATATATATATATATATATATTGTAGTATTTTAAAAAAATCTAATTGACTACATGGCTACAAAGATTTATAATCATTTAAAATATTGATTAAGAAAATAAAATAAAAATTATTAAATTAGATTCAAATGATGTTTTAAATATATATTAATTTCTAAATCTTGCTCAAACTTATATTGTCTTATGACGACATGATTAGGGTTGTTCAAAGGACTCTTTGTTTGTGAACAGCTTGTGTTCGGCTCGTTAAACAAACGAGTCGAACACAAACACAATTTTTGAGCTCGAAATATAAACGAGCCNAATTAATTCAAATGATTTTTTAATATAAATAATAATTTTTAAATCTTGTTCAAACCCTTATTGTCTTATGACAACATGATCAGGGTTGTTCAAAGGACTCTTTGTTCGTGAACAACTCGTGTTTGGCTCGTTAAGCAAACGAGCAGAACACGAACACACTTTTTGAGCTCGAAATATGGAGTACAAAATGTATTGAATTTGAATAGGTGATAAAATAAGCTTGTAATTTGAAGGAAATGGTCCATTGGTTTGAAAATAATGCAATTAGGATAGCTAAATAATATATAGGTTGATTTAAAATCAAAATATTATTTCAAAATTGCCTGACAGACCCTCTACAATCTCAACTGAAGCCAGCTAAGGTAAATTTTGGAGGCCATAAAGGTTAGCATTGGCCTATTTATTTGCAACTCAAGCGCTTGCAAAATTTCAATGAAAGGTCCAATATATAAATTTCAATAAACCAGAACTTTATTCTATCTTCATATAATTGTCATAATGCTTATTATTATTAGGTAAATATTTTTGAGGTATTGAATAAGGTTGAGGAGGGGAGTAAATGAACCAATAAGTTGGTAAATATGTCATGCCATTTAAGAAAAAAATTTATTTAGTCCTAGTTCTTAAGAGGAGTTTCCAAGTTGAAGATCTTCCTTATTTTATTTTATTTATTTAAACTCTCGTATAAATTATTGGATTTTACTTAAATATAATAAGCAATTTTCAACCAAAGTTTCAATCCATGTCTCTCCTCTTGCGTTGAGGAGAAAATATTACGTCTGATTTATTGGATGTACGGTCGACAATGTGTACCATGTGATGCATACCACTGGATGCATGACGTGGTGTGATCGACACAGACGTCCGCATGTCCACACAAATAATTTAAGAATTTCTCGCAGTTAAGAGCACAACTTGTGTTTCGACAGGGAAAGCTGCAGCAAGGCTTTCCCTATCCTTAGCCTACAACAATAGAAAAAATATAATAAACAAAGTGATGTTATTAACGTAAAATCATTAAAAAATGTGGAAGTTTGATCAAAGATCTTATTCTTTGATGTAATATAAAATATAACATTCTTCCATATAATAAGTGATTAAAAATGAACCAAAAAGTTCACATTCTATTTATTTTTTTCATTGTGTGGACACTACAACGCATCGATCGCTTATTGAAAACTTGGGACTAAAGACACATGACAAATATAAGAATGAGTGCCCAAATTTTCATTAATAAAAGAACAAATACAAGATATCACACAAATGAGAAGACTCACAATTAATAGATAGCCAAGGAAAGAAAAAGGCAAATAGTAAAACATAAACAAAAAGGAAGAAAAACATAGATGTTCTCCCCAGTAGCAAAATGGGAGGCTCCGTCCAAGGTAATCCAACAGAAGAAAACTGATGAAGTCCACCAAAGTAATCTAGAAGCAGATAATTTTGAAACACCAAAAATCACCAAGGGAGCAACATGATTTAGTTCATTGTAGATCCAGAGCAAAAATCCATGTCTCATAGAGATAGAAAGATCAATCCATATAGAAGACATAGAAATATCCTTTCATAAAGAAGTACAACTCTCAAAACCAGTCATCACAAAGCAAAGAAGAAGGGAAAAAAATCATTAAGTTAATCCACTAGAAAGAAAATCCACAAGGAACCCATTATAGCATAAAAAACTCTTTAATATGGGAGGGAGCAACATCCCTGAATTTCCATTCTCTACTTTTCTCCTTGACAACAACACAAATTTTAAAAAGAATATTTTATTTGTTTTAAAGGAATTGTAGAATGTCCTAGCATTTCTTTCCAAACATATAAAATATGAAATGATATTAGTTGCAATTAGAAAGAATTTCATGAAAATTGTGCAACTAATCTTTTTAGTAAAACCATTAGTTGCCTTAAAAAGCATCATTGATGGGAAAATTGGCCAAAGAAAGTACTGAGCTTTACGATATTAAAGACAATATTACATTAAAAAAAATATGAGAATGTAACTCTTGGCAGTAATGACATAAAACACATTGGGCAAAAACCAAAATTTATGTAGAGGTAAGAATATCCATTTTTTTTAGCCCCCTAACCAGAATTTTCCACACAAAGGTTGCAAATTTGAGGGAGTGGCCTTTAAACCATTTATTTTTATACCGAGAAGCCATAGGAAGTCCATCATATAAATAAAAATAAGTGCTTTTGTGAGAATAAAATTTTTTACCCATCCAAGAACAAACAACAAGAGTCTCCATTATAAAGATTTCGAGGATGAGAGCAATGCATTCACTTTGGGTGTTCTGAGAAGTAGAGAGAATCCAGAAGCAAACTCTAATAAAGTGAAGCAATAAAAAATCACTTGGACAGTTGAACCAACTGAAATCTTGTTCCCCAAACCTTTCATAAAGTGAAGTGCCTTCTAACTAAGGGTATAGAAGAAAAAAGAATCTACATTTTGTCGTGAGGTGAAGTGTGATGCCTCTTCTAAATGTAGTAATTGGCTTCCTGAAGCAATTCCACATATTAGAATGCTTATTCTTCATTTTAAACCAAAGAGAGCCCAAATTTTGAAAGCTCCAATTAGAAATAATAGAGTTGTAGCTATAAAATCTCCAAATAACCTTGGCCTTACACAAAGAGTTGATAGTATAAAGATTAGGTAGCCCAAAATATCCAAGATGCTTAGGCTGTTGGTGGCACTCCAAGCGATGGAAGGCATACAATTAGTGGAATTATTAGAGTGAAGAAAATTATTCATTAAAGAAGTAATTTCCTTCCTAATTCCTTTAAGGATAATGCTAGATTTGAACCAATAAAACAAATAATTCCATATGGTGTACCTTAGAACTTGAAGCCTTCCAGCAAATGATAAAGCCTTTTGCTTCCAACCATTAAGATAACATTGTACTTTTCCATAAGCCTATTACAAGTAACAAAGGTAGGTATAACACAATTAATGGTACTGCTCAAGTGTTCCCAAGGTAAATATTTTTTCTTGAACCCAAAGATATCACAATACAACACTTTTTTTGCTGATGTGTCGTGCTCCCATTGGATGATGAATGCAGGGCTACGTACGCTGGACATATGCAATCTTTTTCCTATGGGATGATATACTACAAAGAAAAAAATTTCATTAATTGGCTCTGGAGTGCGCTAAGGTCAACGGTCAGGGGCTATTGCATCAATTCTTTTAGAAGTTTCGGGAGAAAAAAATCATTCTCATACGTATATGACAATTGTCCCTCATTTTTTTTTCTATATAAAACTTTTAAGGTTTTCATAAGATGTTATCACTTTTAATCAGACATTAGTGGTATTATTTTTGTATTACCCGCACAAAAATTGAAATTAAAGAAATTTCAATTTACATTTTAAGCCAACTATCATGGTTATACAATACTGAGCTCATTTACCAAAAGCTCTTTTATCATAATTTTGAGTACCAATATCTAAGTTGGTCGGTCCTTTTTCTTTCTTTAATTCAAGCGAAAATCCATTACACTCTAACAACAAAAAGTCATTTACCCTTACAATTTTGTCCAATTTGCCACAGACTCTACACTCTACATACAAGGCTGCGTAAGAATATTTAAAGAATAAAGAAACGCTTTGCCTGTCCAATTTGGATTTTCCCTCTATTCACTACTTACGAGTATAACTAAAATGGTAAGTGAACCCCAAATTACAAGCTCAGGACTCAAAACATCAAAAATGTTTTGCTCAAACGGAAGATCAATCTCATATGAAACCACAGAACAAGCATCGATGAAAAACGTACGACAAAATCCTAATCAAAAGCAAACTAATTGAACAGAAATGTAAACCCTATACCTTGTCTTATGATTTACGCCAAGTTAAATTATACAACTAAAATAAGAACAAAATAAAGGCAATCAAATTTCAGCAATGAAGAGGCTTCTTCAACCATACAAGACTGACTCACCTTGTCTAAGAAGCGTTGGCAGATGAAAGAGACGATTAGAGATTGCAGGCGAAGAGAATATCAACGTGTAAGAAAGGAATAATTAAATTGGACAAGGATCATCCTGGTCGTCCTTTAGGAGCCGCCAAGCCGGGGTTTTCCCTATTAACCTTTGGGTATATGGAGCCGCCATGGTGATCGATCCACGAGGAGGAACTGGCACATTCGGGCTTCTACACCTGTCAATACCCGGCCTTGTTAAGCTGATGTACGTTGAAATTTTGAATTGCTGACGTCACCTGGAGGTGATATAAAAATAGAAAAATTCATTTTAGTTCAAGTCCGCTCGATGTTATTCTGCATTATTCAAGTGTTATTATGATGATATTCATGTATTATTATGTTCTGGAAATATTTTTTGAGCTATAATAACACAATAACAATCATTACTATCACAATAAAACCTGAATAATACAGAATAACACAGAAGGAATATTTTTCTGTCTTATCGGGCCGGATCACAGGAAATCACACGCATTTCCTTGAAGCCACGTGTCCACTCTACGTTAGGAGTCCTGATGTAATATTTTTCTATTCCTATATATTTAAATTATATAAAAATAAATTTAATATAAAACATTTTCATACATACCACTTAATTCATATATATTTACACCTTGAACACCTAAATTTAAATGTTTATATATACATTCCACCCAAAGCAGTATTTCCTTTTTTTAGTTAAAATAGCAATGTCTTTTTAATTTGATATAAACGATTTGGATGCTTTAAATGTAACTGTAAAATTTTGGTGTTAGATATGTAAATACATAAGAATTGAGTGGTAGGACTTTTAAATTTACTTTAGCTGGGGTCCACCTTCTATTTTGCGTATGTGGCCCGAACCTTGTATTTCCTTCATAGTATATACTTGTTATACAAGTATAT
Organism: Phalaenopsis hybrid cultivar; assembly: GCA_002079205.1. NCBI lineage: Eukaryota > Viridiplantae > Streptophyta > Magnoliopsida > Asparagales > Orchidaceae > Phalaenopsis > Phalaenopsis hybrid cultivar. The sequence continues at coordinate 228,948 of JXCR01122027.1, forward strand.
AGAGATTTGTCTCTCTGTTTTTTATTAGACTAATTAATATTAATATATCAAGTTCTTCTCTCTTCTATTAAACCTTTTCTTCCCTGTTCTCTCGCATTTGTCTTCTTCCTCAGTTTGCAAGATTTCATGGTATCGGAGCTTCTCAAGGTTTAGCAGTCATGGACGATTTCGTATCTTCTCAAACTCACGAAGGCTTGGCCTCCCTGCGTATTGCCGAAAATCCTATCCCACCTTCCTTGAAGTTTCTCATGCTGAATCTGAAGTCAATGGTGAAAAATGCCCTAACCACTGATAATTACCTGACTCTGGCGTTCGCAAATCATAAAGATAACTAAAGCCAATGGATTTTTGGGCTTTCTTGATGGCACCTTGCAACCTCCTGCACCTACTGTGATTGATGAAACAGGTAAGACCACTATAATTCTCGCACCCACTGTGATTTATGAAACAGGTAAGACCACTATAAATCTCGCATAAAATATTTGGAGGTTGACTGATCAAAACTTAGCAGTGGCTTTATATTCCACTATAGGTCTGTTTGGTGCAGCTGCAGCTCTTCAGCTTTTCAGTTTTTCAGTTTTTCAACTGCAGCATAGCTGTCCCAGGAAGCAGCTGCGGGGAAGATGATTGTCTGTTTTTTATAGCCGCTTAAAAACAGATGTAAGGGAGCTGTTTGTGGAAGATTGATCATTCTGCCTCTGTTTATTAAAAATGTTTAAAACTAAGCTCTAATAGTCATCAATTTGATACTTCAGAAACTCCTTTGCTAAATTTCCCTTGCATATAAATGAATGAAATCAAACAGGACAAAGAAATATCTTATAAAACCAAATTCAAATATTTGTTGTATATATATATATATTAAACAAATTCTTGGATAATCATTTTGTCCCTTCAAATTTAAACCTTAAAAGTTCTGNAAGGTTCGGATTTATTATAAACACATTTCAACACTGCATTTAAAGATAAAAAATAGTCTTTAAAAAATAGTATCATCAAACTTTTATAATTGATTAAACAAAATTCACTCAAACGACTATTAATAACTAACGTATCAGCACTGTGTTTGTAGAGGAACCTGAACACATTAAGCACTGTACTGGCCGCATGCTCTGCTTGCAAGATAAACCTCGTGTGCATAGGAGGAAATTAAACTGCATTTCTCAGTGAAGAAAAGATTAGGAAGATGAACGAAAAGAAGAGGATGATGGCGAAGGAGGAAGACAAACCTGACCAGAGCTTGGAGACGATGGCGACGAGGAGGAAGACGAACTGAGAATGTGGGAAACGCGAGAGAAGACAAAGGAGGGAGGGGGAGGACCGCAGTGCTTGCCTTCGCGCAACAAACCAAACGAAAGAGGAGGAGAAGACGAAGGAGGGAGGGGGAGGTTGGATGAGGGGTAATGCATAAAAAGTCGATCGAGAAAGCTGTGTCATGGGATCCATCCTGCAGCCGGCTTTTTACCCGAATTGTGTCCCACTGTGAGCGGGACGCCACGCCAAACGATAGAAATTCACGGGGGCGGGTCGTAATGCTCTCATGTCGCGGTCCCAAACGGAGCCTAATACTATTTGTGTGTGTGTGTGATTAGTATTTTCTTAAAATAATTTAAGTGACTCCAAGATTGTATAAAATTATAATCAATTAAATTTATTAATTAAAAATTAAATAAAAATATATTAATTTTTATTTAAATGAATATTTTAATGTAAAAAAAAATGATTTAAATCTTGTCCAGCCCTTGATATTCTACAAGTTGTTTGTGAACAGCTCGTGTTCGGCTGGATAAACAAAAGGGTTAAACATGAATAAATTTTTTGAGCTCAATATAAAAATGAGTAGAGCACAAATAATGATATTTTTTAACAATTTGAGCCTATGCTCGCTCTTGTTCAGCTCGTTTACAGACCCTAATGACTATATGTGAGACTAGGGTTGTCAAAACAACTCCTTATTCGCAAACAACTCATGTTCAGCTAGCCAAGCAAACAAGTCGAACAAGAGCAATTTTTTTTAGAAATATAAACGAGTCGAACACAAACAATGCCTTTATTTAACGAGCCAAGCAAGAGTTGGGCCTGGGCTCGCTCGTGTTTGGCTCGTTTACACCCCTAATGAGCGTCGTTGTGGTGTAAATTAGTCGAGATTGGGGGGAGCACAGGGCTGTTATGTTCGACTTGTTAAAACATATTATTATTCATGTTTGTCGGCACTATTTTATAGGAGGTCCTGTGGAAGCTGCCGGTCGTCGGAATCAGAATCCCTTCGCCCGCTTCGGACGAACATTTAATTTACATATATATAATTTTAATTTTAAAAAAAATATGAAATCAAATTGATCTCATATCTTTCATACTTTAAATGAAAAGGCGCCCACACATCAAGCTATATATTCATCTTGAAAGATAGACACATGGCTTGACGGTGTGGCTCAATCAAACAAACTAAAAAATGTATGACATTTGTTTGGTTTGCGAAACTATTTTATTATAAGCTCACAAGTTCCCCAACTTAATATGAAAAAATAAATAAGGTTTATATTAAGTTGGATTCGGAAAAACTTCATACAAGGGTAAACCCCTATAGTTAGTTACATCTTGTATAACCGAAGTCACCTAAGAAAACTCTTGATAAGAATCAGGGGATATTATATTCAAGAATTTCAAAGGATAGGAATTTTTAACGAGATCAGACAAAGATGTGTGAAATGAGAATGATTCAAGCTTGAAACATTTTATTTTTAGAATCCAAAGGAAGAAGAACAAGGAGATGTCACAGATCTTGAGGAGAACATCGGTGATTTCCCAAGCTATCGTACTATTTGGCTTTAATTTAAAGGACAAATATTTAATTGTTTCATTCTGCCAATTTTATTAATTAGGGCTTACATTCGTGTGGAACGATCACAAAAATGACCTGGAAGATGTAAGGATTTAGGTCGTGACAAACGATAACCTTGGAATCCTAAAACAGGTTAGGGCTTAAATTGTATAGCAGGTTTATATAAAGGTCTAAAGATATGTTGAGTATTTATGTCGTAGTAAGTGGACAATCTCAAAGTCCTATGGCTCGTTCTTTAATTCTAAGGAATGGTTTAACTGGTGTAGACATGTTTTGTTGTTAAAGATTGTCGTGCTGCTCACAATGCTAGCTCCAAGCTTCTCGTCATGACAAGTTTAAGTTTCTAATTTGTCAAATTATAATGTCAAATCAAATATTTCTTAATATTATGGTTATTTAAATATTATGGGGGGTTAAAGTTGATTAGAGCGACACCAGTTAGGATCCCACGATTCTCTCGTTGTGGTATCACTATTTTCTTTTGAATCTACTTAGCTTAAACGAGTTATGAAACCCATTTAAACCGGGAAGATCTCGTTAGCAACTATGGGTTACCTCCTCTGAGGGACTCCCGCAAATTCAAAAGAAGATTTTATGTTTAGTGAAATTTCAAAAGATTTATGGCTACTTTTGAAACAATTTGCTTTAAGCTTTGAAAATGTTGATTAATTTTTGAAAATTTTGTTTTGCTTTTGCAAGAAAAGTAGAGTACACACCCAAGCAGTTATGATATTTTGCGCCAAAAGTAAAATGACAAGAATTAAATAACACAGAAAAAACGTATCTGTCATCTTCTCGGTATTCCCGCTGAAAAATTAGCTTTTGCAACATGTATATAATTTTACAAAAATTTAAATAAATTGCAAGAGTAAATAAATGAAGGTGTATCTAGAAAATTCCAAATTGACTTATTGAGTCCCGAAAGATCTTAATGGATGGTTTTAGAACAAAATATAACAAGTTCAATTTGTTCTTCAAAATAGCCAAGAGACTCTAACGTGTTTGAGGAATGACCCTGAACTGCTTTAAAGATCATTTGAAACATTTAAGTTCATTTTGAACTTATCATATTGTTCTACTAATCATCTCAGGTCAAATTAAAATTACCCCATTACTTGGTAAACTTTGACATTTTAATCATTCCTAGGACATGGTACTCAATTGATTAATTGATATTTCACTTAAAAGTTATGTAGTTGAATTCCCCTAATGTAAGTTTCAGCCATTAAAGACCTTTGTACCCACCACTAAAGCTAAACTTGAAGTGCTAATCATCAGTCATATTATCCTCTAAATCCCATCAAAGAAGTTTTAAGATTAAGTCTATATCACTACCAAGCCCCTTTATGAATCTAATGAGAAAAAGTTGACAAATGTTAGAAATTTAATTTAGGTGATATGGATTCTGATTAAAAGTAGTCAGATCATCATTAATTATGGACTTGATCATAAGTGAAGCATCATCTCCTTAGTTTAAATCCATCACTTGGGAATCATTTGATTTTGATCAACTTCAAAGTTTAGTAATTTAACAAGTTGTAATTTTATTATTATCATAAGAAGGTGGCAAGTTGGTTTCTACCTCTTAACCTATTATGTTTCAATCATCCAAACATATTCATTATGATCAAAGTTACTCATTTTCCCTTTGCTTAATCCTAAATTTACATAACTCATGAAACACCATTCAAATGACTTAAGAGATTTTGAAATACCATGTCCATAGGGTAGCTAAAACATCGGAGGAGAAAAATGTGGTTTTCATATTTTAATAATTATTATTTTAACTTAGAAAATAGGATTTTTAAAATTAATTTATTTAAGCAATCAAAATAAAGTTGTTGGTTTATGAAAAAATTATTAGAGGTTTCCTTAGGTCATAGAAATACTTAGACAAAATTCCATGATTTTTTGAATCTGATTTTTAATTTTATTTTATAATTATTTAATGATTTTTTATGATTTAATTTGAATGAGAAAATATATTTTATTTACAAAAAATTTATTTTTTATATTTTTATTAAACCCCTCTGAGTCCAAAGAACTACGAGAAACAAATTTTATATTTTTATGATTTTTTAAATTTTTTTTATTATAATTATTTTAATGAAAAAAATTAAGGAAAATTCATTTATAAGGCCTTTAAAATAAGTTTAACTTAGAAAAATTATGAAAAATATTTTAATGAGTCCTAAGTGATCAGGAAACTATTAGAAATATTTTAAATATTTTTGTATTTTGAAATTTTCAACTATTTTTTTAATTATTTTTTTAATTCAAAATAAAGCTAAAAAATGAAATATTTAATCAAAAATTAATTTTATTTTTCCTAAGTGCTCTTGATCACAATAAACTCATAAAATCACTTTTCACAATTTTCCTAAGTGTATTTAATTTAATATAATTATTTTTGTACAAAAATACAATGTTTCTTAGAAAATCAA
>JXCR01122030.1:11554-36918 GCA_002079205.1 Phalaenopsis hybrid cultivar
TATAATATATTATTATATAAATAATATATGTAATATATTGTTATATAAAAAGTTATATATTTTTTTTTTTGAGTCATTTCGAGCCGAACACGAGCGAACAAACTGTTGTTCGTGTTCGGCTCGTTTACATTTCGAGCTTAAAAAATTGTTCGTGTTCGGCTCGTTAGGCTTAACAAACGAGCCGAACATTAGCTACTTAACGAGCCGAACACGAGCTGTTCGCGAACAACGAGCCAAATTGATAGCCCTACTTTCAATTATGAAATAAGCTAGTATGAACAGTTCTGTTTTAAACAACATTACAGTATAATGACAGAATGTTCATTTGTCAAGAAACAGCTGCATCAGCACATCTGTTTTAAAACTGTAACAAATAAAAAAAAAAACAAGCAAGCAATCAGTTTATCTGTAACAATTTTCTGTCACACCAACCGCGCAACAACTTTTAAATAAACCGCAGCTACCCTAATTCTCTTTCTTTCTCATGCTTCATTTGATGAGTGTACTTCACTAAACAAATCTAAGTTCAATAAATATATAGTTTTCATAATACGAGAGAAATGTTTTCCATCATATCTGATTTGGTCGAGTAATGCGATGGATCTCTGCTTCAAGGAACAGGAGCACTTCCATGAATTGTATTTTTTATTAGATTTGCAGTGGATGAATAGCATTATAATTTATTTATTTATTTATTTCATTAATTTTTTACTTGTGTTTTTGGTCTTATAGATCAAACTAATTGTGCTTTTGCTTAATTTAAATTATTTTTTCAATAATAATAATAATAATAATAATAATAATAATAATTAAAGTGGAAGTAAGAAAGCAAAAAGCTGTTCTGCTCCTGTTGGTTTGGTGTAGAATGGAATGTTGAACCATGTGGGAGAGAGGAAAAGAGAGCATGATTCATGAGATTAACATTGCTCACTTTTTGACCATGCTGCCTTCTCATCAAGATACTATAATATTTTCTTTTTAATATTAGTAATGTTATTTCGAGAAAATATTTGTCATTTATGTGATTGATCAGGGTCTGTTTGGGACAGCTGCAGCTTATTGAATAATCTGCTGATAAGTTAAGTACGGTGATTATTACAATTTTTTATTTTTATTTTTGTAAAAGCTAGACCGTTATCATAAAGTTATCACCGCACCTTGATATGCCGTCAAAATGTATAAGCTGTCAAAACGCAGTTTATCGAAAAAGATTAAGTGTATTTTCAAAACGTCAACGCACCAATTAAGCTGCCACAAACGGATCCTGGAGTTCTCATAATATTTTTGGGTGGGGGGGGGGGCATTTACCACCCAATTCCAATGTATTATTACATATTTAACATCTAAATTGCATAAAAAAGAATTACTATTTAACCTATAAGAAGTGAAAAGCATTGTGTAATAATAAAAGTTTAGGCGTTTGATATGTAAATACATTAGAATTCAGTGGTATGCATGTAAATTTTTCATTTTTTTCCGTGTCAGACCATAAAGGAAAGAGAAAGGTTGGAACGAGGATGGGACGGTCAAAGAGATCATAAAAGATAATAACTCCTCCCCAAGTTTCCAGTATAAAAAATAAATAGATAAATAAATGAGGGAACATTTCCCCTCTCGACTAGTTGGATGTTACAAAGACTTGTTGGCCAATCATTTACTTGCACATTAACAGTTGAGTTATCTCGAAAATATGCATAGGGCAACAAACATCAATGTTGCAAATCCAAACTTTAATTTCATACATTAACTTTAATGCCCAATGTTTTGAACGAGATGGTTTTCACAATGCGATGGCTAGAAGATAACTGTACATATAAAAAATGTGTCAACATGAATCTCAAGGCAAATAAACGGCTCAGGATGATGACATTGACAATCGAGTATAGTTTTTGAAGACCGTTTTCAACTGGAATTTGGCAAAGGAGGCGTCTTGTTTGATTAATTGGCGAAATGTGTACTTTTGTAAGACTGAGGCTAGAGGATGACGTTGACAATCGATTTTCCAGCCCGCATCAGGATTAATATGTACTTTTGTAAGGCTGGGACTAGAGGTGTTAACGAGTCGAACTCGAGCGAGTCATGGCTCAGCTCTTGTTTGGCTTGTTTATATTTCTAGCTCAAAAAGTGTGTTCATGTTCAGCTCATTTGCTTAGCGAGCCAAACATTAGATGTTCACGATCAAAGAGTCGTTTTGACAACCCTAATCATGTAACCATAAGATGTTAAGGGTTGGGGCAAGATTTAAAAATTATCGTTTATATTAAAACATCATTTGAATCTAATTTAATATTTTTTCTTCTATTTTCTTCATTAGTACTTTTAATTGATTATCTTTGTAGCCTTGTAATCAATTAAAATTTTTTAAAAATATTACTCATCAATATATATAGATATATATATATATATATATATATATATANACATTTATATTATCTAAATTCTAAAGAAAACCCTAAGTCTAACGCCCGCCTCCCCATTCTTATTTCCTCTCTCGAACTTTGTCGCCTCTCAGGTTCGGTGGCCTCTCCCACCTGTTTTTCTCTCGAAACCGTTTCGGCCGTAACGACCTAGGGTTTGTCATCTCCGTTCATCTTCTAATATCGGCTTATATTTCTTTTTGGATAGTCTGTGTCGGCTCGATTGCTCGGCATTCTTGCTTGGTCGCTCGTTTGGCTATCTAGGTGTTATTTTGGAGTATCTTCTCTCTAATATTTCATATTTATCTTCGGTTCGTATCCATCTAAAATTTTCTTAAATTTTTTTTTTGATGTATCTAGATTTTTTCTTGCAAAACCTAACTTTGTAGGGTTTTGGGCCTTTTGGCAGAGCAGCTGTGCAGTCTCGTCTTTTCTTTTTCTTTGGATGAGGTCTGATATAATAATGGTGAGGAATTGTGAACTTGTTCGGCAGGACAGCTGTGCAGTTTCATCAATTGCGTTTATATATATATATATATATATATATATTCTATATACGAGATCATATATAAGAATGGTGGGGAATGATGAACTTGTTTATATGTAGAGATATTATTGTTGGTTTTGACAGACATTTTATTGTTGAGATGAAATGCAGTTTGTAGGGTATCCATCCAAAATTTATAGGGAAGATTTGCTTGACGTTTTAAATGAAAATTTTCACAAAAATGACAATGATTGCATTCAGTAGTAAGCATTTATCACTTTTGAGGCTCGAGTAAATTCTTATTTTCTTTATGAAATAGTTGTCATTTATAACATATGTTAACCTTTTTCATTTTATGTTTTTATCATTAATTTATATATATAGATATATATATATATATATATATATATATATATATATATATATATATATATATATATATANTCTCAGAAAGTATCTACTGTTTTATATCTCTTTCAAAAATTTGACTTGAATTTTTAAACAAACATGAAAACATTTTATGAAGGTCCCCCAATCAATTACATGAACTTGTGTTTGCAGCTTTGGAGTTCATTCACCCTGAATTCCTCTTCTTTTTTATATTGGAAAGTGTATTATAATTTCTCATCCAAAAGCAATTATATTTTTATAGTGATTGTCATCTAGTTATTGATTATAGATGACTATCAATAACTATCATTTAAAGATCATTATTGCATGTGCTGACGTCGAAGTTTACGATATTAAAATGTCAAAAATGATATGTTGTCAACAAAATTTATCATTTAGCATGAATCTCAAAATGATTAGCAGGAATCTTAGAGCATTTTTTTGACAAGAAACATTAGAACTATAATTAAAGATCTTCTAGAACTCTGATTTTAACAATAGGCCGACTTGATGAGACAAACAAAATGAAAATAAAATTATTCCAATCCCACTCAAATCAAGCCCATATTGAGCTATTAATCAACTTTTGGAAGCTTCAAGTGCCTAATTAAAGTGTCAGACATATTCCAAATTTGACAAGCTTATAGTCTAATTGAGCATCTCGACAAGAAGAATCCAATAAACCTGAGGTCACTCAAATTTGACATAATTGAGATATTCAAATATCTATTAAACACCATTCGATCGAGAGAACCTCTACGACGTCCGATGAAGTGATCCAGATTCCTTTCTTTTGTTCAAGGAGGCATCTCTTGGACCTCTAAATAAGACCCTACCCCCTTCATGAAAGGGGGCCTTGACCGTGAATTGAAGGGAGTCCGAAGCTTGGCGGTGAAGGAGTTGAGGTCCAATGTTCTACACTGAAGGCCTAATGAGCATCGCCTACTGTTGCAATTGTCAAATACCATCGACTATCAATTGTCACCACCCCATCCCCTTACTCATTGCAATGAAGCCCCTTATGGAGTCACGAAATATGCTACGAAGTAACGAAGTATCGTGGAGAATAACTACCAGCTTTACAGAGTAACAAAGCATCATACGGAGCAACACATCCTAAATACGGTGCAACAACGAACCACGAAAATGTTGTAACAACGCCCCAAAAATGGTGTAACCCAGCATACAATAAAACACGCACCGAAGATGGTGTAACGTCGCACCTCGAATATGATGTAATGACACACCCTGAATACGGTGCAACAACGTGTCCTGCAAACGAGGCAAAGATGCCTCCCAAATTTTGTATAACAACACATACACAATTAATTACTTACAATCGTCATGCTCATGATACAATGACTTTCTCAGGACTCCTGAAGCTCTCTCATTGTAGCTCACCACTATGACACATGTGACCAATTACAACTTACGTGGTTCACAACTCATGCGGCTCCCAACTCCAATTTCAGCAGCTTACAGACGTTATCACAGCTTATGCAGCTCCCAACCTCGGTCTTTGTGACATAGAGATATTATCACAATCAATGCAACTCCCAACTCTAGCCTCTACGATTTATAAATGTTATCACAGCTCTTTCAGACTACTGTGACCTATGGAAGTTGTCACAGTTCATACAACTCGCAATTCTAGTTTATACAACCTAAAAACATTAATACAACTCCTCGTTTTGACTTATGTGACCAACTATGACCTATGAGGCTCACAGCTCACGCAGCTCCCAACTCCGACATATACGACCTACAGATGTTATTGCAGCTCCCTACTATGGCCTCTATGGCTAACTGACGCTGAAGCAACCATCTACGACCCACATAACCAATTTCTACCATGAATTTCAACTACGACCTCAACGACAAGCTGTGCTACAACCACCGTCAACAACATTCATGATGAACTACTTTCTCCATAACAATCTACCACAACCTTCACGGCATGTTACGACTATTATTGTTGAAATACAATTATATATCAACATTATAATTTTATCTTCCCTAACTCAGGAGAAGAATATGCTTATATACTCATAATTATGTAGTGAATTATTTCAATTAAGCTAAGCCTTGTGGTTTTTTCCACTTTTCAGATTTTCACGTAAAACCTTATCATGTCACTTCAATTGCCTAAGTGTGTGTTGGATTTTCGTGCAACATTAAGATGCTAAATAATCACTCTATCATCGTGAATCTCCTATCACACATCAAGAAATATTTGTATTTCCATATACATTAAGTAGTTCATGTGGCATTAAAAGATAGTCATGATATAATAATTATTATGTTTCAAAATCCTATTCATCAATAAGAAGTTAATTTTTTAATTATCACACATGTTTATGAACTATTGGATTAAATTACTGAATTACAAACTACTAATCTTATTTTACCCACAATGTATTAATTGTCACTTAGAAAAACAGCAACGAGAAATAAAAAGGGGAACAAGAAAGATAAATCAAGTTCTAATATTAATCTAATTCTTCATTATACTTCTTGAAGAAGATTATCATAAATTAAGATATGTTATTGTTAAATCCAAATGTGCCCGGGAAACACACCCAAAGAATATAACACTTTGCTAAAAAGTGATGAGAGAGAGAGAGAGAGATAGAGAGCAACAATAAAATAGTGTCATTTATTCATGACATCGACCCTTATTTATATGCATAAGTCCCCGCTAGAGCTGTCGAAACACTCATTGTTTGCAAACAGCTTGTGTTCGGCTCGTTCGCTAAGTTAACTAGCCGAACACAAACAAAGATTATTTCGTTCTTGTTCGGGTCCTTTTGGCTGGAAATATTATTCATCAATTATATTTACTCATCAATATATATATATATANGAAAAAAAAACAATCAAACCATATAATCTTAATTAAATTTCTCACTAAATATAAATGAGGGTAAATTGTTTAACAAATTTGTAATAAAAAGAGTAATAAAAAAATGAAAATAATAAAATAATTTTAGTTTTCTAAAAAAGTAATATATCTAAAACAATTATGAATTAATATTTTCACAACTTTAATCAATGTAATGAAAAATTTAAATATAAAATTGAAATTATAAACAAAATAAATTTAAAATATAATTAATTCAAATTATTAAAAAAAACTTAAATTTGAATAAGAAACATATTAAATGAATTTACATAAATTTAAAATAGAATTGAACTAAGTAATAAATATTGTTAGATTGAAATAAAAATTAACAAAATAATTCCTTTATATAATCAATTAAGTAAATTAATTTTTTTTTCGGCTATAGAACCCACTTAAACTCGTTAAACATGGACCCCAAAATTCATTCGGTCTCTTTCCCGCGATTTTTGTTTTTTTTTTCGCTCGGCTTCCTCACGTAGCCGGAACCTTCGCCGGCTTTCTCCTCTCTGCCACCGGCCATCGCCGTGAATCGCCTGAATCTGGCCGGAATAAAGTTGACGAGGAGTTACTGAAGAAGTGGTACGATACCGAGCTGTGATCATTGTTGCAAGTAAATGGTAATCGAAGAAACGATCGCTGGCTCTTTTCTTGATATCATATTCGAATCCTCACTGCCGGGGGATTCATCGTCAAAGAAGATCGCCGTCAGCGGTTCTTCAACCCCTCCGTCAGCTAATTCTAGCTTTGATTGCAACATCTGCCTATCGTTTTCCCGCGGAAGTCATCCAATCCTCGCATTTTGATAGCTTTCTCCGTTTCACCGGTTACATCGCCTCCTCTGGAACCAAACGGCCACGATTCCCCTTTCGCCGGGCCTCGCACTTCCACAATGCCTCAAAATGCGAGACATCCACCATCAATTCCATGGCTTGCGACCCGGCGTTGGCTCACATCGCGATTACTCACGACGAGGAGTATCTCTGCGGATAGATCGCCGCTGTCCAACTTTGACTACGTGCAGTTCTTGGTTCTTAACTCTTACTCTGCACGTTCTTGATTCTCGGCATTTGATCTTAATTAAAGCGGAGCATAACATCAACTCCTACATCCATATTTCTTTGCCATGAGAAGTCTCCGTCCCATATTCAGTCAACCTCTTCGAAGGTCCGCTCACTTGGCGGAAAATTACCTCAGAAAAGTTATCGGAGTAGAAACATCCTGCCGGTGGTCTGGTGAACTCCCTGGCCAACTATCTAATGTCTTGAGATCCATCTCCGACTTCTGGGCAACTTCTTTTCCAAGCCTAAACTGCCTCACGCTTTTTCTCGATATACCGAAAAGGATGACTCTCATGCTGTTCCGAGGTTTTATTTTCAGATCGAGGAAGAGAAGCGAGATGGCTGAAGCCTATTGGGGGTAAGCCGATCCACGCCAACAGGCACTGATGGCTCCTCCGCAGCCGACTCCGTTGAAGCGTCTTCGCTCAGATTATGGTGGTGTTCCTGAGATGCTGGGNTGGGCAACTTCTTTTCCAAGCCTGAACTGCCTCACGCTTTTTCTCGATATACCGAAAATGATGACCCTCATGCTGTTCCGAGGTTTTCTTTTCAGATCGAGGAAGAGAATCGAGATGGCTGAAGCCTATTGGGGGTACGCCGATCCACGCCAACAGGCACCGATGGCTCCTCCGCAGCCGACTCCGTTGAAGCGTCTTCGCTCAGATTATGGTGGTGTTCCTGAGATGCTGGGTTATTATTTGAGGGAGGAAGAAAGAAAAGCACATCACGCCGTTTAAGATACAGAGGCCATCGTGCATCAGCGGAGGCCATCGTGCATCAGCGGAGGCCATACGCGACGCATTTCGACTTCAATTTGGTGACGAGTACGAGAGCTGCTATCAAACTACATGGTTCTTGATCTAATTCAAGAAGAGAAGTGCAGCAGTTAGCGATGCAAGAATGGGCATTATGGAACCNCAAGATACAGAGGCCATCGTGCATCTGCGGAGGCCATACGCGACGCATTTCGACTCCAATTTGGTGACGAGTACGAGAGCTGCTATCAAAGTACATGGTTCTTGATCTAATTCAAGAAGAGAAGTGCAGCAGTTAGCGATGCAAGAATGGGCATTATGGAACCCAAAGCTTGTTCTATGGAAGAAAAGATTCAGAACGGCATCCAAGATTTTTCTTACCTGCACTGAAATGGCTGTTGCAGCCATCGCACACGAGAACTTAGAAAGCTTGTTAGATGGCTCCGGACTTTTACAGACGCTCGCATTTCTGTATGCTAGTAAAGGAATTTCTTTCTTTCTTTTTCCGATTGAAGGCAAGAAACTTCAATCCGGTAAACCATAAACCCCCTATCTTTTTTATTGGATTGCATATAATTGTTTACAATTCCTTTTATGCATCTCTAACAAGGTTTCTAAGTTCTTATGGATTTTTTTCCAGAATTTTAACAATCTTTTCTCATCCATTATCAGCTTTTGGTCTTTATTAAAGATGAAGATTCTTGGCCATTCTTGATTCATATTGGAATAAAAAAAAATCATGATCATTTGTTTTTTTTCTAATCCTACTATTTTTATTAATTGAAAATATCTACATTTTATTCTCTTGTTGAAAAATCGATGTCTTGTTTTCCCTTGTATTTGATGTGTTTTCTCTTGTATTCGACGCTCAAATCTTGCTACAAAAACAGCCCCATATATCCTTTTCAAAACCCTTACTCTTCTTTTCAAAATCTTCATATCATACTTACCCTTGGAGGAATTAGATACATACCAACAATACTTATTTGCTTATATATNCGTGTTTTCTCTTGTATTCGACGCTCAAATCTTGCTACCAAAACAGCCCCATAAATCCTTTTCAAAACCCTCACTCTTCTTCTCAAAATCTTCATATCATACTTACCCTTGGAGGAATTAGATACATACCAACAATACTTATTTGCTTATATATATATGCAATTAAACTTTGAGTGATTTACTTACATGCCATTCAATGCTAAGGTGTATACCATCTAAAACAAAATTTCTTAAATCTTTAGATATTTACATACTTTACACCTAGGTTGAAATATGATTTTCTTAAAAGCCTTAATGTATTTCCACATTCTTATCATTTAATTTTGTGCAAATATACTTGCTTAAGTTTTCATAATTAAATGTGTTGTCTTATTCCCATATACTTGTGCTATGTAATTGTAATTCTTTCTAAATGTCATCAGAGGCAACAAGTACACACTAACTCTCTCTCTTTTATCGCATTTTACTGCATGTTTTCTGTTATACATGCAATATTCTTATCCTGCTACTATTTATTGTATTTCTGGCATATGAAATGAAACCCTAGGATAGCCAACATAGGACATATGTTTAAGATGGATCTCTATAACACATGACCAACATACACCTTTGAAAAGAAATGAAATAACTTAAAAAATTTTCAAAAACTTAGGCAAAGTCTTTCCCAGAATATTGTGAATCAAATCAGAAGACTCTTCCACCCTCACTACTTCGATCGATTTTGGCCTTTTGGCCAATCTCTTCCTCGACAGCTCACCCTCGAGCTGGCATGACCTAATCCCGAGGGCAGCTAGCTTTCTAGCTTTATCCATAAAGAAACAACGAACGACAAAGAAAAGTATAGAATAAGAGCAACTCAAGATGATGACGTTGCCTCTCTAGCGCCCTATATATAAGAGTCATGTGCATGAAAATCCAAGGAGCCTATTTATGGTATTAAATAATGTTATTATAAGATTCATTTTATTGAATCTAAAAATTTCCTTGTCCTTGTCGCAACTGTCATTTGCCAAGGAGCAAGAAATTTGGAGAAATTAACATGCACACCCAAAAATTGCCTGCACGAATCTCAAAGCAGCTGGACTAACCAAATCAAAAGCTAATGTTTGGTTGGAGAACCCATTGTCGACCGGGTGGCCTAAGGTCGACCGAATCTTGGCCAATCGATAATGGACAAAAATGTATGACAAAAAATATGAAGGCCTATAATCCTCCAACCAATTAGATGGAGCTTGACCTCTTAATCGGTCGACCATTCCCAATTAGTTGCAACAAAAAGACGAACTGACCATCTATGATCGGCCATCTCCTTAGTTAATCAGCCGGTCACTTAGACCGAATTAATCGACCGGCCATCTAGAGCTGACCGCTTGCAGCGTCCATACCTTAACCACTATCAAAAACACAAAGGTCATCCAGAATCTAGAAGGAATGATCGACTGACGACATCTCAACTGAATAAAGGAGAAATCTATCAGGCGGAGAATCTAGAAACAGTGAAGGATTTTAAAAGCGGTTACCAAATATGAAAATACCAAAATATCCTACAACCCTCTCATTAAAGTAGGGGCAGAAATGTAATTTCTATGTTAGAAGCCCTCTATTTTCTTTTAATAGAGGGTCCAACACTTGTAACAAAACTTTTTAGCTCTCAAAGATAGACCCTTACTTCAAAGGAAGCTTATCCCTCCTTCCCATTACTGTAATCTCTCTTTTGATACATAAAATGGGCTTCAAAGCTCGATAATACCCCATTTCACCTCAATGGAGCAAGTCTGTATTTGAGTTTACTCACTCTCTCCTATCTTGTATCCACTGATCTGATCCTTAGGTAAGACTCACAGAATCAACAACGGCGTAACAACGCCGCAATGGGCATAGCTACGTTGAGATGCTTTGGAGCCTTCGCTTCCTTCCCAAGTGCACAAAATATTTATGATGCTACTATGCAAGGTTACACTGCCAAGGAAAATGGTTTGGTTTCGGTTCTTAAGCCTTTGATTCTAGGGATGAATGATTACTAACTCATGTGTGCCATTCTTGAAAGGTTTCTCGTGAAGCAGGGTCGAGGAGGAGGATTACAAAAAAGGCTTTCTCTTGCGAGAGAAAGGGTTCTAGCGAAGTTTTGTAAGTTTCTATTGATTGTAGAGAGAATATCCGAGTGAGTATTTCTGTGCATTTCTGGTTCTTTACAGTTAAAATTTATTGGTGCATGACTCTGTGATTTTTTCCCATTATTTGGTTATTCCATGTAAGTCTTGGTGTGTTTTTTTCTGGGATTAATTTTTTTGTGCTTATGTTAAAAAATTTGTTTTGAATTTCTTCAATTGTTATTATCCTATTATCTGGCGTAGTTTTGATTTCTAACTGATTGAACGCCTAAGTGTATATTTTTCAACCAACAAGTGGGTATTAGAGCAGGAATGTTTGATTCAAGTGGGAGCTATGACCGACAAAGCAATTTACAAAGTGAAGAAGTTTAATTAATCAAATTTTGCATTCAAGAGGATGCATATGAAGGATTTATCTTATCAGAAAAAATTATATTTGCCACTACAAAAGAAGCCCGAATCAGTGACTATGGAGGAATGAAAAGTGCTACATCGAATGACCCAATGTTTCATCCATTTGTCACTTTACTCATATGTTGCGTTCAATATAGTGAAGGAGAAAACCACAGTGGACCTCATGGCAAAACTGACAAAAATGTACAAAAAACCTTCTGCTTCTAATAAGGTTTTCTGATAAAGATGTTATTCAACATGAAGATGGTGGAAGACACTCAAAGTGACAAAATATATGAATAATTTCAACACTATGAAGAAAGGTATGCAGTCTTATTATAGATAGAGATTGTTGTGAAAATATGGTATCTATACAAGTGATCAACGAATTGAACCTAACCATATGGTAGCCCACCCCACTATCTTGTTTAAAACAGGGAATAAAATCATAGTTTACAAGAGATGTCTCATGAAGTTTTATATTGAAGACAATTTCTAGAAGCACATTTGGTGTGACGTGGTATATATGGATGTGTGTCAAGTCTTATTTGACCATCCTTTGCAGTTTGTAGTTACACATATCATGATGGCTATAAAAGCACAACCTTTGATTAAAGAGGGGATTTGCATTATAATCTTACCTTCGAAAGAGTTTGATGTAATGAGTGTTCATATAGAGTCTGAGGAAGAGGTGAATGAAATTTCTTTTTGTAGGCATTGAGAGAAGCATTAATAGTGCTAGCATTGGTTGTCCAATAAGATGATGAGTTCGAGGAATTGGTACTCGACACAGGTCAATTCTCATTGAGAGTGGTCCAACATGTCTTCGTTTCAAATGAAGATGACGACTCTCTAAGCTATATTTGGAAGAGTCTATGGAATAAGTTAAGAACTAAATTTTAGTTCAAATCACCAGCCCATCGACGGATATATTGGCTGACAGAAGTGGTTAACCACAATTTTGAAAATCTTCTTAGATGTTTTCAAGTTTTCATGATATCGAAGAATCAGAGATCCCTCGATAACACTGAATCAAATGTAACACAATTACAGGAATATTAAATATTTTCCTTTTGAGTGGCAATTTTTGTGAGAATTCATACCTTCGTTGACTTATTTCATATTTCATTATTCTCTAAATTGGGTTATTTTCTATTAGTAACCTATTTATGTGCTTTTTTTTTTTATTTGGAGGACCTTTTGATTTATTTTGAGTATTTTAAAATTTATAGCCTCTAATTTCTACCTTAAGTGGTGATGTATTTTCTTTCTTTTGGAAGTTGTGTGTTTATAAAGTGCAGGAATAAATGACAAACTTCCTCTCTGTTTGTACCATGCTATTTCATCATATGCATCGTCATTTTTAGTTGGGACAATCGTTGAATGTTGATTATCCCCCTCCAAACACCATCAACTTTCCATATTCTCATTCTCTTGCTATTCCACAACCACTTCCCTCTAACTATAGTGGTTCCCTCTAACTATGTTTCCTAAACATCTTATAGGAGCCATAGAATGATATCACCAAAATTTTCAAGAAAAATATTAATGCAAATACAACCGAATAATATATTTTCGAACTAATTATTTCAATTATAAAAAAAAACTCAAAAATTTCAAACTACTATCAGACAAACGAAATAACTATAAATTTTATTAAATGAATTGATAAACTAAGGCCATTGTCTTCATCACAATGCCGTTCATTTACACCAACATGCCCTTCATTACATCATACTTCTTCGTATACACCAAATGTAACTAAACTTGCCAAAATAAATTCATTCAAATTTTAAAACATAATATGCCCCACCTTTACACCAATTGCTGTAAATCACTCATATAATTAAATAAAACATGTATATCCAATTGGAGATTAGTGGAGAAAAAAATTAGCACGCGATGTATCATGCAGAGTTCATATAATATGGGTTAGGAGCGAGTATAGATTCATTTTATCTACGGTGAAGGATATAGTTCAGATGAACTAGTTTAGCCAGACTGAGCGACAGGTCACAAGTGAATTTAAGCATAGGGTTAAGCTACTGGGAGGGGAAATTAGACCACATTGCAGAGAAGAGATGAGTGAAGTCGGGCATATGATGAGTAAATTAGGGGGAAGAGAATTTCTTTTACTATGAGGGAGAGGCACAATTTGGGCACAAGATAAAGTACCTCAAGGAAAATGATGAGTAATTAGGAGGGCCGTAAATGAACCAAGCTTAAGCAAGCTTAGGTTTGGCTCGTGTTCAGCTCGTTCAAAATTACTTTTGCTAGAAATCGGCTTGTGAACAGTGGTTCGTGTTTGTCTCGATTTAAATATTCTTGTTCGTGTTTGGCTCGAAATTGACCCGTTAAAATTAATTGAATAAAGTAGATGTATAGTGTTGGATTCAAACCTAGACCAAATATATGCAAAAGAAATACATAAGCATCTTACTACACAAGCTATTATGATTTAAACATAAATATAAATACATATAATATATTATTATATAAATAATATATATAATATATTATTAAATAAATAATTATATGATTTTTTTNTTGTAATTTTTTTCTAAATGTGATCAGAGGCAATAGTTACGCACTAACTCTCTCTCTTTTATTGCATTTTACTGCATGTGTTCTGCTATACATGCAATATTCTTATCCTGCTACTATTTACTGTATTTCTGGCATATGGAATGAAACTCTAGGATAGCCAACATAGGACATATGTTTAAGATGGATCCCTATAACACATGACCAACATACACCTTTGAAAAGGAAAGACATAGCTTAAAAAATTTTCAAAAACTTAGGCAAAGTCTTCCCCAGAATATTGTGAATCAAATCAGAAGACTCTTCCACCCTCACTACTTCGATCGATTTTGGCCTTTTGGCCAATCTCTTCCTCGACAGCTCACCCTCGAGCTGGCATGATCTAATCCCGAGGGCGGCTAGCTTTCTAGCTTTATCCATAAAGAAACAACGAACAACGAAGAAAAGTCTAGAATAAGAGCAAACTCGAGATGATGAGGTTGCCTCTCTAGCGCCCTATATATAAGAATCATGGGCATGAAAATCCAAGGAGCCTATTTATGGTATTAAATAATGTTTATTATAAGATTCATTTTATTGAATCTAAAAATTTCCTTGTCCTTGTCGCAACCGTCATTTGCCAAGGAGCAAGAAATTTGGAGAACTTGACATGCACACCCAAAAATTGTCTACACGAATCTCAAAGCAGCTTGACTGACCAAATCAAAAGCTAATGTTGGAGAACCCACTGTCGACCGGGTGGCCTAAGGTCGACCAAATCTTGGTCAATCGATAATGGACAAAAATGTATGACAAAAAATATGAAGGTCTATAATTCTACAACCAATTAGATGGAGCCCGACCTCTTAATCGGTCGACCATTCCCAATCAGTCGCAGCAAAAAGACGATCTGACCATCTATGATCGGCCATCTCCTTAGTTAATCGGCCGGTCACTTAGACCGACCGCCAAGGATTAATCGACCGGCCATCTAGAGCCGACCGCTTGCAACATCCACACCTTAACCACTTAAAAAACACAAAGGTAGTCCGGAATCTAGAAGGAATGATCGACCGACGACATCTCAGCTGAATAAAGGAGAAATCTATCAGGCAGAGAATCTAGAAACAGTGGAGGATTTTAAAAGCGGTTACCAAATATGAAAATACCAAAATATCCTACAACTCTCTCATTAAAGTAGGGGCAAAAATGTAATTTCTATGTTAGAAGCCCTCTATTTAAAGAAAATAGAGGGCCCAACACTTGTAACAAAATTTTTTAGCTCTCAAAGATAGACCCTTACTTCAGAGGAAGCTTATCTCTCCTTCCCATTACTGTAATCTCTCTTTTGATATATAAAATGGGCTTCAAAGCCTGAGAATACTCCATTTCAGCTCAATGGGGCAAGTCTGTATTTGAGTTTCCTCTCTCTCTCCTATCTTGTATCCACAGCTCCGATCCTTGGGTAAAACTCACAGGATCAACAACGACGTAACAACGCCGCAATGGGCATAGCTACGTTGAGATGCTTTGGAGCCTTTGCTTCCTTCCCAAATGCACAAAATATTTATGATGCTACTATGCATGATTACACTGCCAAGGCAATTGGTTTGGTTTCTGTTCTTAAGCCTTTGATTCTAGGGATGAATGATTACTAACTCACGTGTGCCATTCTTGATAGGTTTCTCGTGAAGCAGGGTCGAGGAGGAGGATTACAAAAAAGGCTTTCTCTTACGAGAGAAAGGGTTCTAGCGAAGTTTTGTAAGTTTCTATTGATTGTAGAGAGAATATCCGAGTGAGTATTTCTGTGCATTTCTGGTTCTTTATAGTTAAAATTTATTGGTGCACGACTCTGTGATTTTTTCCCATTCTTTGGTCATTCCATGTAAATCTTGGTGTGTTTTTTTCTGGGATTAATTTTTTTTGTGCTTCTATTAAAAAATTTGTTTTGCATTTCTTCAATTGTTCTTATCATATTATGTGGCGTAGCTTTGATTTCTAACTGATTGAACGCCTAAGTGTATATTTTTCAACCCAACAAGTGGGTATTAGAGCAGGAGTGTTTGATTTAAGTGGGAGCTATGACCAACAAAGCAATTTACAAAGTGAAGAAGTTTAATTAATCAAATTTTGCATTCAAGAGGATGCATATGAATGATTTATCGTATCAGAAAAAATTATATTTACGACTACAAAAGAAGCCTGAATCAATGACTATGGAGGAATGAAAAGTGCTGGATCGAATGACCCAATGTTTGATCCATTTGTCACTTTACTCATTTATTGCGTTCAATATAGTGAAGGAGAAAACCACAGTGGACCTCATGGAAAAACTGACAAAAATGTACAAAAAACCTTCTGCTTCTAAAAGGGTTTTCTGATAAAGATGTTATTCAACATGAAGATGGTGGAAGACACTTAAGTGACAAAATATATGAACAATTTCAACACTATGAAGAAAGGTATGCAGTTTTATTATAGATAGAGATTGTTGTGAAAATGTGGTATCTATACAAGTGATCAACGAATTGAACCTAACCACATAGTAGCCCACCCCACTATCTTTTTTAAAAAAAGGGAATAAAATCATAGTTTATAAGAGATGTCTCATGAAGTTTTATATTGAAGACAATTTCTAGGAGCACATCTAGTGTGACATGGTATATATGGATGTGTGTCAAGTCTTATTTGACCATCCTTTGCAGTTTGGCAGTTACACATATCATGATGGCTATAAAAGCACAACCTTTGATTAAAGAGGGGAATTGCATTATAATCTTACCTTAGAGTTTGATGTAATGAGTGTTCATATAGAGTCTGAGGAAGAGGTGTAAAGAAATATCTTTTTGTAGGCATTAAGAGAAGCATTAATAGGACTAACATTGGTTGTCCAATAAGATGATGAGTTCGAGGAATTGGTACTCGACACAGGTCAATTCTCATTGAGAGTGGTCCAACATGTCTTCGTTTCAAATGAAGATGACGACTCTCTAAGCTATATTTGGAAGAGTCTATGGAATAAATTAAAAACTAAATTTTAGTTCAAATCACCAGCCCACCGACGGATATATTGGCTAATAGAAGTGGTTAACCACAATTTTGAAAATCTTCTTAGATGTTTTCAAGATTTCATGATATTGAAGAATCAGAGATCCCTCGATACCACTGAATCAAATATAACACAATTGCAAGAATATTAAATATACAGTTTCCTTTTGAGTGGCAATTTTTGTGAGAATTCCTACCCTCGTTGACTTATTTGATATTTCATTATTCTCTAAATTGGGTTATTTTCTATTAGTAATCTATTCATGCGCTTTTTTTTTATTTGGAGGACTTTTTGATTTATTTTAAGTATTTTAAAATTTATAGCCTCTAATTTCTACCTTAAGTGGTGATGTATTTTCTTTCTTTTGGAAGTTGTGTGTTTATAACGTGCAGGAATAGATGACAAACTTCCTCTCTGTTTGTACCATGCTATTTCATCCTATGCCTCGTCATTTTTAGCTGGGACAATCGTTGAATGTTGATTATCCCCCTCCAAACACCATCGACTTTTCATATTCTCATTCTCTTGCTATTCCACAATCACTTCCCTCTAACTATGTTTCNATAATTAAAATATTTTAACATTTATATTACCTAAATTCTAAAGAAAACCCTAAGCCTAACCCCCGCCTCCTCATTCTTATTTCCTCTCTCGAACTTTCTCGCCTCTCGGGTTCGGCGACCTCTTCCTTCTGTTTTTCTCTCGAAACCCTTTCGGCCGCAACGACCTAGGGTTTGTCGTCTCCGTTCATCTTCTAATATCGGCTTCTATTTCTCTTTGGATAGTCTGTGTCGGCTCGATTGCTTGGTCGCTCGTTTGGCTACCTAGGTGTTATTTTGGAATATCTTCTCTCTAATATTTCATATTTATCTTCGGTTCGCCTCTATCTAAAATTTTCTTGAATTTTTTTTTTGATGTATCTAGATTTTTTCTTGCGAAACCTAACTTCGTAGGGTTTTGGGCCTTTTGGCAGAGCAGCTGTGCAGTCTCGTCTTTTTTTTTTCTTTGGATGAGATCTGAAAGAATGGTGAGGAATTGTGAACTTGTTCGGCAGGACATCTGTGCAGTCTTGTCAATTGCGTTTATATATATGTTTTTTTTTTTTCTATATACGAGATCTGATATAAGAATTGTGGGGAATGATGAACTTAGATAGAGAAATTATTGGTGGTTTTGACAGATATTCTGTTGTTGAGATGAAATGCAGTTTGTAGGGTATCCATCCAAAATTTATAGGGAAGATTTGTTTGACGTTTTACATGAAAATTTCTACAAGAATGACAATGGTTGCAGCTAGTAGTAAGCATTTATAACTTTTGAGGCTCGAGCAAATTCTTATTTTCTTTATGAAATAGTTTTCATTTATAGCATATGTTAACCTTTTCATTTTATGTTCTTATCATTAATTTATATATATATATATTTTTGTGTCAGCAAGAATTAATGGAAGAGGAACAACTTCAAGTGACTTTGCCCGGGTAGATTAATAGAAGGTTCAAACATATGTGTATAACTAGATGTTGGCACTTGACACTTCTTCTAGTAGAGTTTTGGGCATGCTGAACTTTATGCTTTGTTGATTGAATTATATTTTATACTGAACTTTATGCTTCCTGTGGGGTTTCAATCTATTTTTTCACCTACGAATGATGTTATTCTTTGTCATGAATTAGTAGGTCATTAATGGAAGAGGATTCAATGCTGAACGTAGAAAATGGTTTTTGCAATGGCTGTTGGCATTTTCCTACATACCACCTAATTACATAATCAGTCTTAAGCTTTTAGGCTTTCTTGGGTGGGGCATTTACATACATGACCTTCTTTTCATGTATTTATTTATCAAATACCTGAAGTATATTTTTTTACATATATGTAAAAATTGAAGTTTAGGTGTTAGATATGCGATTACATAGGAATTTAGTGGTATGCATGTAAATCTTCCTTTTCTTTTTTCCTGTTCTCTCAATATTGCTTCTTGTTTTAACCATTGCATTAGAGGTTGGAAGGGCTGGCTTAGTACTAACAGAAGAGCAAATGAATAAGCTTTCTATTGCTCGGGCGTTGGACATACTCATGCTTGGGACTTCTCAAATTGAAAAGGATTTATCTGACAATCATTTTCTCAGGAGCATGGATACTGTGCAGATTTTACAAGACTTTAAACAGCATTTACATACATACCACCTAATGCAGACTTGCTTTAGCTATATGTTTTTGTTTCTACTCTGCATCATGGTACATAACTTCTCAATATTTTAAATATGTTTCTGATTTTTGCTTCCAGTTTCAAAATATTGAAGATTTTTAGAAGGAATTCAAAGATATGAATCAAGAGGAGCAAATTGCTAGGCTTCATAAGGTACTTGCGCCACACCTCCTTCGACGGAGATTCTTTACCTTGTTATGCTATTTTCTTTGTTTTGTTTCATTTGTTGATGTCCTTTGAAAATATAATTTATACTTAATTGTTCATATGTGATTGCCACGTTTTTCTATTAGCATATAATCGCTACATATATTATGGTGCTAATTAAGCTGGGCTTGAATACGATCTTACTGTTTTGCCAGTCTCATGCGTCGTTGTTTATCTTTTTTTTTTATGCTTCTTTTAAACCTTATGGGGAAACACATTAACTGTTTTTCTATTGATGAACATTGCAA
The DNA here is from genome assembly GCA_002079205.1 of Phalaenopsis hybrid cultivar. Taxonomy (NCBI): domain Eukaryota; kingdom Viridiplantae; phylum Streptophyta; class Magnoliopsida; order Asparagales; family Orchidaceae; genus Phalaenopsis; species Phalaenopsis hybrid cultivar. The sequence continues at coordinate 31,300 of JXCR01122030.1, forward strand.
GAGTAACAAAATTTCCATTAGTGTAGATGTTTTGTTTTGTTTTCATCGAGTTTCTTCTTCTTTTTTCCCTTTGCTTAGTAACATTTAAAATTTAAATAACAAATAGCTTATAACCTAATTTCAACTTTTTCTGAAACATTTTTACAGGAGCCGGCGAAATGTCTTGCTCCATTTCAAGTCATCAGAGGAATTCTCGGCTGCGAATCCACTGTTTTCGAACCTTCCCCATCAACATTGAATCATCAATCATAAAGATTGAAGAATTAATTCAAAGTTGTAGTTTAAATTCAATATATATTTTTTTTAGGTTTATGTAAAACATAAGAATATGTATTAAATGTAAATTTTATTGAAATTTTCAATATAATTGTTTTTTAGATTTTGATTCTTATTTGAGATTTTATTTATATTTTTGTCCTCTTTTTTAGTTTGTAAAGTATAAAATTTGTAATAAATTGGTTTTTATTTTGTAAATTTTTTGAAAATAATATTAATATTCTTATCGTGTCAAATTTTGTATTTAGTTTGCTCTTGTAATTTTTTTTAGCCAATCAATTTTTTTTTAGATATAAAATGTAATGAACTATTGTATAAATTTGTTCTTGAAAAAATTTTTTATAAAATTATTAATTAATTTTCTTAAAATAAAAATTAATAAAATAATTTAATATTCTAACGGGCAAATTTTGAGCCGAACACGAACAGAAAAATAGTATTCGAGCTAAACACGAACACACTGTTCACGAGCTATTTCGAACACGAGACAATTTCGAACACAAGCCAATTTCGTACGAGTCGAACAAGAGCCCAACCTGAGCTCGCTTAGGCTCGACTCGTTTATAGCCCTACTTGAAAGCAATTATCTAATTCGAACATTACGAAATAAAAATAGAAACCTCATTAAACAGTAACTACCACGGCTATCAAAAGTAAAAAAAGAACTATTAAAATAACAATTTATATAAAGATAATATTATGTTTAAAATGCAGGCACTATATACCACAAGATAAGCTATCCTCCAGGGAAACTCTCCACACCGGATCATTCTCAACGATGGAATCATTGAACCCATCTACCTACCTAAAGAAGTCACAATTTTCTGTTCTTCTCCTTAGGCACATGTAAAATTGTCTCTTGTAGCTATGTGACTATTGTAAAGTAAGTAGGGAACATTGTAGTTCGCAGTAGTAGCACAACACCCTAGAGGTACTCGAAATCATTAAGCTCATCTTTCCTGAAGGCTCAAAAACACAAAACACACACCTTTACATATAACATTAGTAAAATTTAGCAATATAAGTAATCTATTAAAGTTTTATGCAATTATGAGGTCTTCGAGAATGCAGTATATAAACCAATGAATCTATCACTACAAGAAAAAAATAGACCTTATAAAAAAATGTTCTTTGTTGACTTTAACCCGCGTAAAATTAAACTCATATGTCTCACATATGAATATCACCAAAAAAGACCGATCAAAAACCTCAAAAACCATAGCACTCAAAAAAATTGAGGAACTTGGCAGCTTTCATTGAGATTTCAGATGGAACAAGAACCAATAGTGACATATAGGCCATCCAAAAAAACCTTTAAGGTCGAATGTCTCATCATAGACCTCCAAAACCAATAAAAAAATGCAATATTTAGATTACATTTATTACCTGTGGTTGCCTCATCGACCGTCAAAGTAGTAAAGAATACATGCATAAGGAAAATAAATATACATGACTTGTAATCTTGTTGGGTGGTCTCAAGCAACTCCTTAAACTACTTGTCACCAATGCACTAGGATGTCATGCAAGGAGAGTGTGTTATGTATGAGTTATAATGCTCATACATCAAACACACTACAACTATAATTCTTCTTCATCTTTCTCTATTTGCATCCATGTAGCTAACACATAAGAATCACTGATTTAGATACTATCATATAATTGTATAAAGAAACACCACATGCAAATAAAATTGGAGAAGTAAATAAAAAACATAACGATGAAAAATAGATATGCAAATAAGCATTAACAAAATTTCAATGAAAAATAAAAATCCAAAGCAATATGGACAACGACTCATCAAAAAGCAAATATATAATGTCCAACTAGAATACAATGAAATTCAAGTGTCCCTTGAGTGTACCTGTTTACATGAAAATAATGTAAATAATGCACCATTCGGTTAGGGGTCATCATCATGAAAAAATCTTTGGGTCGGGTTTTCAAGTAACTTCATAAAGAACAAATACAACGACATGTTCTTATAAATTTCTGGAGTTGCCTCAAGAATTCACATAACATGATGAATGGATGTTGCTTGTTATGGGTCAGAGTCATTGGTGCATGGAGCCACCAACTGTGAAATCTGGCTTCTGATGAAAGCAACACCCTCTTTTTTCTTTTTCTCAACCCTTGGACTCATTAATTGGCTGGTGAATTCAACTTCATTGAGGTTCAGGCTATGACCTTCACTGGAATCACCTGTTTGTTCAACATCCATGTTTTCAACAATGCTACCAAACCCTACCTCACTAAGAGTGCATGCATTATTACTCATTGCCACGAAACCACCAAACATACATTCTAACTTCTCTTCCAACTCAGAATCAATGCCACCATAATTTTTTTTGCAGCTAGCACCATCGACAAAGTCATAGGATATGTTGATGCATTTGAATTGAAAAATTGATAAAAATTGTGGATGTTCCATAAATGCTCACCTGTAGTCTCTCTACCCATCATTCTTCTGAAATATCAATTGTTCATTTTATCGGATCTCATCCCAAGCGCATTGATCACCGCTTCAATTTTTTTCATAGTTGAGCCCATTTATTTTTAAATTGCATTTTATCGTACTCCTTGCCTATACTTTCCTTAAATTTTTTGATAATATATTTCCAGCTCTCCTTGTTGAAATAGGTTGTTGGCCTATTTCTCAATTCAACCTCATTGAGGCAAAAATCCAAAAATATTATTTTTGTATATCTATCCCACTTAGCAAATTAAAAAGTTTTTTTGACTTAACAATTGTATTACTAGCATGAAAAGAATTAATCAACAAAAATATTTGTCACAAAAACATGTTTACCACAACTCAAAGAGAAATAATAATGTCATAATATCATCACCACCCTACACTCTTAAGAACTTGCACACCACCTCAACACCACACACTACCACCTCCACGCCCTACACCACCACATCCACATCACACCTACATTCGACAACACCGCCTCCATACCAGACACCAACAAATCACCATCTCCACAACACACACCACCCTACAACACCACCTCCATACCACACACCGACACATCACCAGCTTCACAAGACATACCATCACATTCATATCACACCACCTCTCTACCACACACCACCTCATCCATATCGACACATCCCAATCCATCATTTTAAGAAACGACCACAATCACTATTTCCATCAACAAGGGTAGCATAGCACTACCACATAACTCATTTGTATTTCAATTAATTTTTTACATTCTATCACCATCTCCACCAAATTTCCGGCAACAACCAACATCACAACACAATTATCCAAATTCATCAACCGAACATTGAACAAGGAAGAAAGACAATCAAACTGAAAGTATAACAGAGAGCCCAATAAAATTGCAAAAATCTAACAATACAAACTAACCGGATAAAGCATAGAGAATCGAAATCCCAAATTCCAACATTATCAACATAGCTAACGTTGAGAAATCCCAAATTCCAGCATCATAGCAAAACAAACCGAAAACATCATAACACAATAAAGAGCCAAAAATTTCAACCATAAATCAAAATGCCTCAATAGAAGGTCGTATAAAATATTGTGGGGAAAAAAAAAGTCAATGATCCAAATCCAACCGTAGATCAGAGAGGAAAGGGAGATGTACCGAGAAAGGCAAGCTCACTGTAACAATCACCAACCAATGATCCAGAGCACACTTAAGAACAGAGGGGAGAGGAAGAAGAGAAGAGAAAGGAACCAAGTCTAACCATGGATCGAAGAGGATCAAAGGATCCTATGTGAGTTTAGGGCAAAAATCGTGAGAGATGAAAGAGGAGAGAGCAGTTCGAGATAGGCTACGACAACAATTGCGAGAGACGAAAATGGGAGAGAGAGTCTTGAGAGAGGGTAGGGTATAAACATATTGTGAAGAAACATTGATCGCAGGATCGAACCCGCGATCTGCGTTTCAAATGGCTTTCACATAAACACGACCACACCACAATTTCCAAATGCTTCATGTTGCGTTTTTGCATCGCACCACAACATATAAACCACACCAAACAGACTGTTATAAAGAGGGATGTGAGAGGAATGATATTAACTAATATGTAATTTTAATAACCTCTATTATATTTAATATTTACTTATTTGGAAAGGAATATGTTTATTATGAAATGACAATCACACATCTGATCCTCTTTAAACGATCGACCCCCAATCAATCGATTTCATGCCATGTAATTGATGAATATCTGATAGGTCGTTTGCAGGTGGGCTTCCACCTGAGTGACCTTCAAGCCAATCAACTTATGGTTCGACCAGTTTTTGAGTTTGTTGACCCTTAGTTGACCGCTCAATCAGTCTCCAGTCGGTTGACTATGATCACTCAATTATTCTCCATTTATCTTTCTTTATTCTCATTGACGTGTGCTACGCTCAGAGTCATATGATAAGTGGAAGATCCAACACAAAATATTTTTATTGCACAATATTTTAACATATATTGATATCAATTAGCATGCATACACACATATATAAGATAAAAAAAAGCATATATATGAAAATAAATATATGGCAAAATAATATGCCAATTTATAAAGAGATAATTCTATCTAATGGAAACATTCATCAACTTAATTAGTGAAGTACTAATCAAACCAGCTCGCAAGCCAATGAATTGAGTCAGGACAAGCTCGAGCTAGAGCTCAATCAATAAACAAGCTAGAGCTGGAGCTCATTAATAAACAAGCTCAAGCTTGAGCTTGTGGTTCGATAAGCTTGACTGATGAGCTCATTAACAAGCCAAGTTCGAGCTGACTAGGCTGATTTACACCATAATGGATGTAGAAAGCATTTCATCCCTGAAATCTTAAAACATTTTTCAGCACCAATGCTAACCAATAATAAAAAATCCTCTGTCAATACTGTAACCTTCTATAGAAAAACAGTTGATAAAGATATAGTCACGAACAGACAGCTTTGCCCCAGCCTTTCCCGAGTGCTAATTAGAGTGTTCATATCCTTTATAATAAATGTGAAATTAGTCAATCCAAAATGTACAATTTCTCTTGAAACACTAAAATTCAATCGAACAACTTCAACAAACAAACAAAAAAAAAGAAAAAGAATTTGTCAGATCAAATCTCAACCTCTCAAAAGAAATTGTTTCAAGTTCTAACTGAAACTAAATACAATTATCATCCAAATTGTTGATGACACAACATAACACAACACAACCCTAAATTCATATAGGTCGGAGAAAATCATCAGAATTCGAGAACAAATCCTGCATCGGCCATGCCGGCCTGAGTATCTTAAGCAGCATCTGCGCCTTCCTCCTCGCCCTATCTGAACACCCACTCTGCACCATTAACAGCAGATGCGTGACG
>JXCR01122030.1:48863-139558 GCA_002079205.1 Phalaenopsis hybrid cultivar
GTCCGTATGCAATAATTTCTCCCGTTGGGGCAGCATATTTTGGTGTGGCTGCTTGGTGTTTGGTTAGGACGTTCGGGCCAGCATTTTAAAAATGACGAAAATCACTTATTTTAAGGCTTGCCGTCTTTTATTTGAAAGGAGAATGGCTTGAGGGTTGTTTGGTTCCTGCATTAATGGTGTAAAAAAACCAAATTCACAAGGCTTCAAAATTCAATAATTTGTCTGAATGAAAATAGAATAAAATATAAAATTTGGGCGAATTAAGAATTCACGGTGCAGTTCAGCACTAATATATTTCGAATTTATTAGATTTGAACGATTTTTAAATATACTGTAAATTGCAGCATATTGTCATTGCATTGTGCAGCCCAACGGCCCAATGCGGGAAAAAAATATTATCTCAAGACTCTGGATATATTCAGAGTTTAATAGTGGGGCGCCACGTGTCAAGTGGGCCCCACAAATTTTAACATTTATCAATTTCAATGTATTGCAGTTGACCCACTTGACATGTGGCGCCCAATCATTGGACTCCGCACGTAAATTACGTCAAGAGTCAAGATGTAATATTTGCTCACACTGCGGCCGCCAGAATCTCGCCTTTGACTTTTTGCTATTGTCAATAATTCTATTTATATTTATAACATTTGCTTATCCATTTATGTATATTATTTTATGCTATCAAGAAAGAATTTGGGTCTCTTTAGAGCAACTATAGTTTATTGAATAATCTGCTGATAAGCTAGGTACGATGACTATTACAAATTTTTATTTTTTTGTGGAAAAATCGGATCGTAGCCAGCCACCGCATCTAGATTGGTGTGGTGTGAAAATGTTGTTTTCAGCGTTTTGAAAACGCCAAAATTCAGTTTACCCAAACAGGTCAGGTGCATTTTCAAAACGCCACAACACCAAATAAGCTGCCCCATCAAAGTTAGTAATTCAAAAATAAAAATATTTAATTTCAAATTTCTAAAAAAATTTACACGATTGACATTAATGAACTGCAAAATGTAGATATCAAAATAACCAAGAGAGTTTTAATCGTGTTTTGGGTATAGATTCAACACTTTAGATCAAGTTAAATAATTTTTGATATGCTCAATTTTTCGAGGATTTTACAAGGTTGATCTTAATAATCCCTTTAAAAATGTATAGCAACAATTTTAGCTTGTTAATTGATTTTGAAAAAAAAATGTTGCACTCTTATATTAGGAAAATCAAACATGCTTAAATGAGTATGTTATTAAAATTACAAGGTAGATAAATGTTGTTTCAAAATAATTGGTCAAAGTAAATAGGAATGTCAATTCAAGCTAGCAAAATCTGAAATTTTTTTATCCAATTAGAACCCATTAATACACTACTTGAAATATCTGATCAAAATTGGACTCAATATAAATGACTGACTTGAACACATGTAGCCTGCTTATTATTTGGTTCATGCAATCATTGGTGTTAATACGATCCAGGTATACTGAATATGACTTACAAAACAAGTTTGAGTTTTTGATTGGTTGAGAAAGAATACTTTTTAGACCTAAAAATCAAACAAGTTATTTTTTAGTTCACTTTTTGTTAATGTGCTAACTTAAAATTTAAATAGACTTTGGAGAGTAATGTAGTCAACCCAAACCAACATAATTCAAGTACATTCAAAGTTGAGTCATTTTTTGTCACATATAGAGTTGAATCACTCTTTCAAAATTCATTATGTATTTCTTATTCGAATTTAACATTGCTTCTTGAACTTCTTGGGAATAAGAATAATAGAGAGATAAAGAAATAAATAAATCAAAATAATATAATAAGATAGATCAATGATTTGAGGATTTAAAAACCTATATCAGGTTGTGAGTACAATAGCATATACATTTTTGGATAGTAAATAAGAGAAGAAGACATGAGAAATTTGATAAATATTAAAGCTTGTCTATAAAAATATAGCATGAAATGAGGTGCATCATAAATAAGTCATTGATTCCAATGGGCTAGACTTGTGTGAAGATATAGTAGGCACTAAAATAAAAGATGGAAGTTGAATATTTTGAGGAAATTTTGGGTTGGATGAAAGAAGAGGATTAATATGTTCTTTAATTACATCAATAAAAAAGAAAGTATAATAAACTCCTAGATAAGTTAAGATAAACTTGAACCATAGAAAAAAATATATGTCGTGCCAAAAAGAGCACCATTATAAAGAGATATTGATGCTAAATATAAGAACTTCATAATAACTATCATACTCACAAGTTGACATTCAAATTTAGAGATATTGAAAGAAAGATGAGTGAATACATGCAAAGTTTTAGGAAGAGGATGATTGAGAGAATAATGCCTTAGGTGAGGGAAGAGATCTAAAGAGAAAAAAGTGTATGTAGAAAGATAGTATATAGCTTCAAAGTCAATATAATTTTTACTATTTTTCTTCATGCTGGTTTCCATTAAAATACAATGAGAGGGAAAAAAATTGATCAATTATAAGATTTAATAAGATGGTTTTTAGATAACAAGTTTACATGTGTCTTAGGTTATTAAGGAGGAGAGAATAATGGATCATTTTCTAGAATTTGAAAAGAGGATCCATATGCAATGATGTCAAGAGGAAGAGTTTATATGAAAAGTGAGATGAATATTTGAAATTTACTAATCATGTTGGAAGAAGCATTTTGTCTAAGGCAAGTTGTTTTAGAACAAGTAACTATAACATACCAGAGGAGAAGACAACATAAGAGATAATGATAGCTTGATGTGACTATTATAACATATATAATATTATTTCAGAATAAGAGATATGGCCAAAATGAGCATTAATGTAATAAAAAATAGTAGCAATGAAAAGATAGGAAGCTAATAGATAACCAAATTTATCTCAAGAATGATAAGATGGTTGATCACTTCTATAACAAAGTTGACATGGAAGAAAGGAATTGTGACCATGTTTGCATCTACCCCTATTAACGTCATATAAAGTATCTCTATAATTAGTAGGAAGTGAGATATGTGATGATTAGAAAAAGATAGAGTAGTAAGTTTAGTAGTCCAGAGAGCATAAGAGATACTAATGGGGATATTAGAAGATATAAAATCATTTAGTAACTAAGCTTGATTAGATAGGAAGGCTGGATGCAGATTGGAAATAAGTTTAGCAATAAGAAAGACCTTATTTTAGTTTTGCAAAGTAGTGAGATTAATGGTGAAGGAACAATTTTAAAAGATTTCAGCCCTTATGTCTTTTAGAGCATTGTAACAAACTTCAACTTATTTGTCAACTCACACATAAATTGACGTTGCTGTAAAGAGTGTATATTTGAAAATATTACAAGCTTGAAAGCATTTGGAATGAAATAAATCTCATATTTATTCAGTGGTCCTTTAAAGCATAACAATAAAGGAAGTCATTAGTTTGAGGCTATAAACAACCATGTGAGAAAATCACATTTATAAGAATTACACTTTTATATTTATTTGTTGGGAATAAGAGATTATAGATGATAAAAAGTTCTCATAAGATAGTGACAAAATGAACATACAAAAAAATTAATTAATACAATAAAATTTAATAACAATATCATAAATAGTGGAGAGCTTCATTAGAGAAAGAAGTATATAAAAAGTCATCAACGAACACTTGATAAAGAAACAAAATAACTATTAAGCAATTGCTAGAGCACATAATGAGGATAATTGATTTTACAAGAGAGATGTTTATGAATTGATAACAGTTTGAATCACAATGCTCGTTAAGTATGAAAGGCTGATCATTGTGCAAGCATACTCAGTGTCACGTCGTAAGATGAACAATATAACGCCTAAGCATATTGAATGAAGCTAAGCAGGATGTTGCATTGAAGTAGTGTAATCGGCACGATCTTGCTAATATTTGTGGTGATATGAGATGCTTTGCAAAGCACACGTTTAACAACTGCTAATGGTAGGCCCAATAGAGTGCAAAGGTGAGTGCAATGTTAGGGTAAGTAGACTAGAGTGAGGGGATGAATGTGCACACACATGATGCATCACATACTATATCAAACACACATCAAGGTTGAGTTAGGGCAGCAAGCAATGCGTCTAAAATGGTCTTTGATGCTATGCTGAGATAAGCAGAATAAATTAAAAATAATTATTTATAAAGACAATCTCAATCCAATAAATCTCAATGAAAATTGATTTTAATATGATTCATTTCATTTCCTTGCTAAGAAATTCAAAATAAAAGAAACGAGAAGCAATTTCTTGTACAGAGAGAATAGTGGAATAGAACTGTATGAGCATGACTTGCTTTTTAATTTGTGCCCCTTCTTTAGCTAGCCCTAGTGTGCCTGCATTATGGTCTGATAACTTGCACTTATAATGAAGAATTAATTCGAATTATTATTTATTATATACTAATGTAATTTTTTTTTTCTAAATTTAATTATACATCTATTGCCCATACTAGCATTTTGAGACATTTATGATCAGACCAAATAAGTTTGATATTTTGGCCAGTAGAATAATTATTTAGCGTCTTAGCATTAGATAAATATCCAACATATTCGTAGATAAAAAAAAGAAGTAAGCCCAAAAAGGGGGAAAGTACGGGACTTAGCCCGGTTAAAATAACCATTATGTAATTATAAGTACATAGACCCGCTCTTCTCTTGAATTATACAAGATGCAATTATAATTTTGATGTATAAGGACAATGAAAAATAATAACTGTAATAGGTTGCAAAAGCTATAGTCGATTGTTATGAAGACAATACCTCACCATGAATGCTATAGATTGTGCTTATAACGTTAGGTTGTCACAAAGGTCGTAGTTGAAATTTGTGGATATAATTGCCCAAGTTGGTCATAGATGGTTGCTTCAGGAGCGTCGATTAGTCATAAAGGTCATAGTAGGGAGTTGTAGGAGTTATGAGTCATGTAAGCATAGTGGTGAGCTGGAATAACATGCATAGGCCACATATGCTGGAGTTTGGAGCTACATGAGTTGTGGATCATATAGATCGTAGTTGTTTACATATGCTATAATAATAAGTTGTGATAACCGAGGGTGGAGATGTGAGTTGTATGAGCTGTGGAACACATAATTTATAATTGATCGAGAAGGTTGTAGTAATGAGCTACAATAACTTTTGCAGGCTACAAAGTCCAAAGTTGAGAGCTACATGAGTTTTGAACCACCGATGCCCAAAATTTCTGCAAGACAGATTGATTATTCTCACAAGTATACATGTTGGTCAAGTAATATATAGATTATGAGTCCGTGTATCGATCCCACTAAAAAAGTTGTCAAAATATTTATAACACGTGAAGTTCTAGTTTACTAAGGTGTTGTTTAGCTGCAAGTATGATTTAATATTAGTAGGTTTTTGTAAATCTATAAATCAGTTAAATCCACCATCTGATTAGACTTAATAAATCTGAATTTAAGATGAATCGATGGCTAAATTATGGATCTTAAATCCAAAAATTCATAAATTCGTGGAACTTAAGCATGTTAATATTTTCATAAATTTGATTGATAATTATTTAAAAAAATACAACTAAACTCCCCTAAAAAGGGGCATTTACATACATGGCACACAAATCTTATGTATTTACAGACCTCACACAAAAACTTTCATACTCACACGCATAACACTCAAAACTTTAATATCATATCAAAACAATACTATCATCACTTTTTTAAAGTAAAATACATATTTTCATGCACACATTTTAAACACTAATGCTATGCATGTAAATATGAAAAAGTTTGGTCTGATAATGTATATGCATAAAAATTGTGTAAGGGCCCTTTTGGGACAGCTTATAAGTGTGGTGACGTTTTTTAAAATGCCGTCTAACTGTTTGATTTTCGTATTTTTGAAAACGTTGTCTGTCGCGTAGTTTTTTACACTAAATGCAGACCGCGAGTTGACCAACTCGGTGAACCCACTGGTCACATTTCAGGATAAGCTGAAATGCAACAGCTGACTCAAACAAACCCTAAATTTCTCTAACAATTTTTAGCTTATTTCAGACGATGACACGAACCACAGGCATAACAAAAGGCTCGCGAAAAATCAGGTCTTGTGGCGGCTGGGAAGTGGCCGACCGTCGGGAAGGTGGACCAAAGGAGAGGGAAAAATGAAACTTCGTTTCGCCATGGTGTGTTCATCAAACCAGAACCGGAGCATGGAAGCTCACTCCCTACTGAAGCGCGAGGGCTTCGACGTTTGCTCCTACGGGACCGGCGCTCATGTCAAGCTTCCCGGCCCCTCCCTCCGCGAACCGAATGTTTACGAGTTCGGCACCCCCTACAAGCAAATGCACGACGAACTCCGCCGCCAGGACGCCGAGCTGTACGCATTCCTTTCCTCTTCAAAACCCTAATCCTAATCCCGATCTTACTTCCCCTCCCCTTCGATTGTTTTCTAAATGTAATTTCTTTGCTGGAATCCAACGGCTTAGGTACAAGCGCAACGGGATTCTGCCCATGTTGAAGCGCAATTACAGCGTCAAGACTGCGCCTCAGCGCTGGCAGGACAACGCTGCGGATGGCTACTTCGATGTCGCCTTCACATTTGAAGAGAAGGTGTTTGATACGGTGATTGAAGGTTTGTCCTCAGATTGTATTACACGAGATAAACTGCTATTCATAAACCTATTAAAATTTACTCGCTCATAGCATTAGGAAATCAGTCCCGTTGCATTTGGGGAATCGCTCATCCAAATAAGAAGATTCCTTTTTTTCTTGCTTACGGACTCCCTAAATCTTTCATTTTTGAACCTTCTAATAAAATTCTCGATGTGTTTCTATGTTGAAATGTGAACGGAAGCATTTGTAAGAATGTTGTCTGATTGTTTTCAGGGAAATTTACATACATCATAACACACTATTCTTTTGTATTTACATATCTAAACATCCAGAGTTTGTTATTTACAATTATAACATCTTGGTGTCATAATCCCGGGCATGAAAATGTGTATTTCACTTTTTAAAAGGTAGTGATGGTCGTATTTTTTATGTGATGTTACAAATTTGAGCGGTATGCATATTTATATGAAGTTTTAGATGTTAAATATGTAAATACATAAGATTTGTGTGTTATGTAATTCTTTTACTAGCTTTTACATCTTGAGGTGATATGGTATTATCACTATATGATGATAATGAACCGCATCAGCCATCATTAACATGTTTTTTCATGCAGATATCATTTTCATTGTTAAAAATTTGTCTGCAGAAGAGATCTCATTTATTCTACTTGGTGAAGACGTTTCAGACCACAAGTAGTGTAGGTGTTTGATATTTGTGGCTATGGACTTTGTTAACATCTTCAAGTTTCAGTACTGAACTTTTATGTTTGGTTCTGTTTATTTGAAACCTTTGAAAACACTTGCTGATTCAACATTTTTAGTAATATAGTTATAAAGGAAAAGGTTTTGATAAATGCTTAGCCTTTAAGGTAAATTTAAGATTTTTATTTTTTTTCTTAGGTAGCCAAATGATTGCAATAGCGGGTAAATTGTAGAACTTTATTCTAAATTATTTAGCATTTAACCATAGAAGTTGGTAACGGGTTTTACAAGGTTAATAACCACAGCTCTTTTTATAAAAAACTTCCCCATCCCTAGAAGATGCTTGGAGAGTCCATTTGGTGGTAGGGAAACACAAAAGTGCTGCAGTTCTCCTGAGTTTTCAAGTGGGAAAAGAAATAAAGATGGTGAGTTCTATTCTTCATCACTATAAATAGGAAAATCATGTTCTTCGAATTGAAAATAATGTGATGGGTTAATGGTAGAAATGGAATCACAAGTGCATCACCTTGGGTTGTTGTGCTGCCTTCTCTCCCTTTACCTAGGAAAAGTATTTTTCTCATTTATGATTTATGATTGTTGTATTTATTCTTACTCATTTGTATGTGTGTGTGTGTGTGTGTGTGTGCGTGTGTGTGTGTGTGTGTGTGTATTGGCTTTATTCAGGTTTTTCATTATTTCTGTTTATAACCTCATTCAATTTCAGGGTTATATTGTTTAGTTTAGTGGGCCAAGTGAGATATTTGTACATAGGTATCATATAGAATGCAAAAAAATTGCATAGATTGAGATAAAGATGCAACTATTTTTTATGTCTGCTGCATTTGAGATATGCAAACCATCACCTTTGCTCTTTGCCTAGTGATGATCTGCGTATCTCAAATGCATCAAAGTGTGCTAGACTAACATTTTCTTTTATTGCAAATTGTGTTATGCTAGCTCCGGATGTCATTTCAATCGAAACTTCCAACCAAAGGGAGTGATTTGATATTCAACGATTAATCAGGAGTTGAACCAAATGACATAATAAATATTAAAATAATTTAAATATGATTTAAATTATATAATAATGAATTTATTTATTTATTTAATATATAATATTATAATTTAGGATATTTCATTATTGAATATTTTGAATATGATTCTAAATTTAAATTTTGAAACTTGATATTTTAATTATTTTTTATATTTTTAATTAAAATGTTTTATCTTTGGTTGTCCAATCAAAATCAAAAAAGCCAAAGTTGATCAATATTAGAATCAGCCTGCTGCCTGGTTCATCGATTAACTCGCTGTTGCTAGCTAATTTTGGATTGAACCAATCGGATGACTGATTTACAGTTGAACCAATCAAAATGCATTCATTAGTCAAAGAATATTTGAATTTAGTGGCATTTGCGTACACACTCCACAATTCTTATGTATTTAAATATCTGACACCTGAACTTTCATATTTACATACTGAATACCCAAATCTTTAATATTACATTAAAAAACACCACTTTTAATAACTTTTTATTATCATGCATAGGTTTACAATACCAAAGCATAATGATGTAAATATCAAACATTAAGTGTTAGATATGCACATACATAAGAAATGTGTGGTACGTGTTTAAATTTCTCTTGAATTTTTCCGTGCAAATTGTTATTTTGATCAAACTTGTTACCTGTTATTTGATTTGGGCAACAAACATCATTTGAACCCTTCTTTCCATCTCTGCGTTTTCCCTTTACTTATAACTCTGACATGATTTTTCTCAATTTAAAACATGTTATCATTCTGGCCTTTGTATTCATTTATGCAGATTTAAATAATCGGAAACATTCATTATTGAAAAGTGTACTCATCATCAACTTGGAGGTCAAAGATAACCATGAAGAGGCTGCCATTGGCGCCAAGCTTGCTTTCGATTTATGCCAAGAGGTATGCTAACATCTATTAAGTAGAAAGCGCAGGTAACAAACTAGTTGGCCTATTATTTGAGAACATCGCTTAATCTTCTAGTTCCATGTGTGCCACAGAAATCCATTAGGGTATACATAAATACCACCCAATTTTTACGTGTTTACGTGTATAACACCTAAATTTTGCTTTTTTTTTACTTATACCACTTAAATGTTTCATATCACAGAAAAAATAACAATTTTATAACTTTTTTTTTTAAAAAATACATATTTTCATGCATAAATAAGATTTGAGTGATATGTATGTAAATCCTCCAACAACAACAACAACAACAACAAAGCCTTAATCCCACTACGTGGGGAAGTATGTAAATCCTCCAATCTATTATTTTGTAGGGATGTCAATTTTGCCAATCTCTTTCTAAATTGCGAACATTTGGAAATGTTTATTTTGTGGTTGTCTTAAATATGACTTGTGAAGTTCATTGTGAGATGTGGATGTCTTTTTTTCACTAGAGATTTAATATGTATACGCTATTCCAAGAGCAGTAGTTTTTAGAAAAACAAATTTATCAGTTCTAATTATTCTTTGTAATTATTTTTTGTATCGTATTTCTAAGAATTTCTTAATATATTTTTAAAAAAAAACTAGAAAGATATATGATGAGTAGAGAAGAAGTCTATTGGTTCTTATTTTTAAGAATAAAATGGATGCATAAGAGTGTCCAAAGAATAGATGAATTATGTTAATGTGTCATATATTAAAGTTATATAAGAAAGTATTTGAATATAGGTTACGACTTGATACAAAATTTTCTCCTCAAAATCAATTTGTTCATGTCGGGAAAGTCTACTATAGAAGCTATACATTTATTGAGAGATTTGATTGAGAAGTATAGAGAGAGTAAAGAAGATCTATATATGATTTTTGTTGATTTAGGAAAAGCTTATGATAAAATTCCAAAAGAAATGTTTTGTAGAGTTCTAGAAAAGAAAGGTGTTGATATTTTGTTTATATACAAGCCATTAATGATATGTATATTGGAGTTGTTACTTGTGTTCGTAAGCATGGAGAGGATTGATCAAGTATTTTGTTATTTCAGTTGGATTATATTAGGGATTGGCTTTAAGCCCATATCTTTTTGCTTTAGTTATGGATGTTCTTACTGAACATTTACAGGAGGATGTACATTGGTGTATACTTTTCGCCAATGATATCCTTCTTGTGGATAAGCCTAGAGAGAAATCTCAAGAAAAAAATTGAATTTTGAAGATCAACTTTACAGTAAAAATTTTCGTTTGAGTAGATCTAGAACTAAATATATGGAATGTAATTATAGTAATAGTAGATCTAAAGGTGTTTTCGTAACAATGGGTGACAAAGTCATTAAAATGAGTGAATGTTTTAGATATCTAGGGTCTATTGCTCAAAGTGATGGTGATATTGGTGGAGATGTTATTAGTAGAATTCATGTTGGATGGTTAAAGTGGAGGAATGCATGGGGCTTATTGTGTGATAGAAACGTACTGCAAGTTTTATAAGATGGTGGTGAGACCTGCTATGTTTTATGGTACAGAATGTTGGACTCTAAAAGGGAAGCATACATTCAAGTGTTTGTTGAGATGAGAATGCTCAGGTGGCTGAGTGGTTTTCCACTTAGAGATAAAGTGCGAGAGGGTTGAAGTAGCTCCAATGGCAAACAAGATAGAGAGATTTGCAACATAGACCATCTAATGACCCAATTAAGAGAGTAGATGTTTTAAATTTGACTTATATTAAGAAATGCAGAGGTAGGCCTAAAAAATTA
Source organism: Phalaenopsis hybrid cultivar (assembly GCA_002079205.1). NCBI lineage: Eukaryota > Viridiplantae > Streptophyta > Magnoliopsida > Asparagales > Orchidaceae > Phalaenopsis > Phalaenopsis hybrid cultivar. The sequence goes on from JXCR01122030.1 coordinate 59,876, forward strand.
CCTTAATTTTTTAGATTCGAATGAAAATTTGACACTCAATAGAACACAATTGAAAAAAAAGAATTCATGTGGCCCTGCTGTTGTTGTTGCTGTAATTATTTTTTTATCCAACTTGTAAAAATGCATGGTTCACTGACGAATTTGTGTTCCTGCTTTGTTGTGCAGCTGGAAGCTGTGGATTTCTGGGAAGATTCAATTGATGACATTGTGAACGCATTTGAGCAGCAGCATAATAGGAAGCTTCTGTATAGTGTATCTTTCTACTAGATATAATTTCAGTCTTTCAGTAAATACAAGCAATCTTTGTTGATGCTTTGGTGCATTTTATGTTGTCAAAATTACAGTATATGGAGAAAAGTCTTTAGCTCTTCGATGAAAAAGATAATCTATTCAATATCCATGGCCGTTTGTCATCACTTTTGTTTTTTATTTTTATTTCTTTTTTTTTAAATTATATTTTATTGGTATATTTTTTACATATTTTTATATTTTATTTTAAAAAAAATAAATTATCTTATTTTTAAAAATAATTATCATAAACAAATATATTTTAATTCAAATCAAAATATTAAAATAAATAAAAAATTTTCAAATACAAAATAAAAACAAAAATAATCCCAAAATAGCCCTTAAGATAAAAAAAAAATCAAGTAAATTTTATCAATCTCTAAGAATATTTTGGTTTAAATAAAAGTATATTTAAAGCATGATACAAATGCATATATTAGGATAAATAAACATCTAATCACAACGCAAGCTTCATGATGGATGATGAATCTAAACAATTGTTTTTCTAATTCTCACAAAACATTCAAATTTGACTCAAACAAATGGAAATAAGTGAACAAATTTTACTCTGAATGCTAACAATTACATGAAGCAGGGAAATCTGCAGTTTAGGGTTAAAAATAGAGCTACAAAAAGAAAGACACAAAAAAGACAATAAAAATCTCCAAATAATGTGAATCAATAGTGGATCTTCTCCACTAATCCCTTTGATAAAATTGCATCTGTATTTTCACTGGCCATCTTCTAAAAACTTGATGCCATTCTCTAAGTCCAAATCTTGATGGGGGTTTGCCTGAGCACAACTTCTATGAGGAGTGCAGAGGATGCTCTTAATAATAGAGGAATGTAGATCGAACTCAGCTTTTAGTTTATTGCAGCTGGCTTCGATCCACTTCTCTGCGACGCTGGTTGGCACGCTGTCTTGACTGTCCCTCTCACGCTCTTCAATAGCTGGCCTTATTTCATCATATACGCGATCCAGTTGAGAGGTAGCCTGATTTTTCAGTTCCTGTATGATATTTTATTATACAAGAGAATTTAGAAGCAGGCCTGATATAGAGATAAAGCATTTCTGATGCTAAATAAAATAAAATAAAATAAAAATAATAAATTGAAGTGCTATTTGAGATTTTTTTGTTTATTTAATGTAATTTTCACATATTTTTATTGGAGAATTTACATATGTACCACATAATGCTTATGGATTAACATATCTAACACTGGATATTTACATTTATAACAGCTTGATGCTATAAATCTATGCAAAAAAAAAGAGCGCATTTGACTTTCAAAAAGTTAGTAAAATGATAATTTTGATGTGATGTTAAAAATTTGAATGTGATGAATGTAAATATTAAAGTTTAGGTCTTAGATATGTAAATTCATAAGAATTAAGTTGTGTGTATGTGAATGCCCCATTTTTATTTTATGCCCTTAAGAACAAACCAACTTTTTTTAAAAAACTCAATAATTTTTTTAGTATTTAAAATATTTTAAAAATAATTAAACATGTCCCAACATATGAAATATGTTTTATTTCAAATCAAATTCATAAAAAAATAAAATGATCTCAAATAGCCTCTAAATATCACACTTCTTTATGAATGTAAAGATCAACAAACATTGAAAAATTCACAAACTAAATGCTATAAAAGCTGTGTGGTGACCATTTTCTTATAAATTTCGTTAGAAAATTCGATATTGTAAATATCATTTGTGGAAAGTATACAATGAAAAGCTAACTAGATTAGCTTCATCCATCTATATAAAACTAAATTACAAAGCAACTCGAACATCTATGTGAGAAAAATAATAACATTATTTCATGCAACATACTACAAAACACACCGAAAGCTTCAACTTCTATCTTCTGAGGAAGTTGCTGGTGAAAGAATATGTGGCCCAGCGATGAGGCGAAATTTCCCCAAAATTGTGGATTTGAATTAATCATTTATCACTCACCATCCTCTAAAACAATAATAAAAAAAATACAGCAAAGGCAAAGGTCATACTTCATAATTTGCGCTCACGATTCCCATAAATTCTTGACTACTTTATAATGGGAATTAGGCGAAAACCATTACTAAACAAGATCAACTATCGAGGCGATATTTGTAATACATGTCAAAAAGTCGACAAAATTGAAGCTCCATCCAAAGTATGATGGATGGCAAGGCTAAATCATCCCAATTAACAGGGTCAACACCTGGCCATCAGTTGGGTTACCTTGCCAATAAAATAAGATCAAAAGTCCCATTATTAGGCTTACATGATGGATGGCAAGGCTAAATCATCCCAATTAACAGGGTCAACACCTGGCCATCAGTTGGGTTACCTTGCCTATAAAATAAGATCAAAAGTCCCATTATTAGGCTTACTAGTGAGATGCAAATCAAACCATGTCTTAAACCAACTTCTAAATACTCAAAATGAAACTTATGAATAATTGATGGTCACTTCATGTCCCTGAGGATGCTTTGAAATACATGTATTCTAGAAATGCATTCTTAATTTGAATGCATGTAATTAAGAAATATGAGATTTTTTATGGGATTAAAATCAATGCAATGATTTTTTTTGTTTGCTTCCGATGTCTTTTCAAATACATACATTTCATAAATACAAAGGCCGGAAGATTGCAGCTAAAAACTCATGACTGACACGCTACCGAACGTTATGGGGGTGGCAACAATAGGCGACAGCTAACATCCAATGACGGTAGCACGTGGCTATCATGGATAGGGATGTATTTGAAAATTGCCTTTATTGGGCAATTTTGAGGTAAGACAAAAATGAACAAATAGACAAGTTTTAAATTCCTCAAATTTTTCCTTCAAATTTATTTTTTGCCCAGCTAAAATCTTAAATTTAGAATGTACTTAACCTAAAATCCTCCCAACTAAACAGCCCCTACATAAAAATTGGTATAGGTTCTTTACTCTGAAGTTGTACTCAATCTCAAAAGCCCATATATTTTCACCTTGATTTACTAAAGGGTTATTGAGATGAGGCAACAAAGGGTTACTAGGGATTCAAAAGAAATAAGCCAAGCAAAAACTTGCTTGAAATTATTTGCTAAAACCCCGTTTGAGTATATTTGTAGTAGTAAAATTCATACTAGGCTTGTTTAAAATTATAGTTATTTGAGCTTGGTTTGAGCACGGCTTGTTAGGTAGACAAATGAGCCTTATCAAACCTATTAAAGAGCAATTAACAAGCCAATTATCATACAGCTTGTTAAATAAATAAAGAAGATATATCAAGACAATTAATGAGCAGTTTATTAGCTTAAAAACAAGACTTTGATTGAATTGAATAAAAGATAAATAATTTTTTTAACAAGCATAATATTCGTCAACAAAAGCAAACTAATAAATAGAGAATAAGACTCACATATAATAATATATTAAATAAAATTGCAATCGAATTTTAAATCAGCAAATTGTCAAGCCTTAATCAAGCTTCCTACTGTGCATGTTCACAAGCTTTTAATGATATAGTTAATGATCATTAATGAATCTAACACCAAACTATTCAAATTTGTTCATTTATCAATTCTGTATTTATAAGAATATCTAATTCTTTTCTTATTTATTAGTTAAATCATCATGAACAAGCTCTAATTGAACTAAAGCTTGTCGACCATACTGGTGCATTTGCAGCCCTATTAATCAAGCTTCATGGATGTTACGGTTCAAAGTCCCAACTTTGGCAAATTGGATCCATCAACACACCCAGAATGGCAGAACTCTAAAATCTTGATTGGATTTACCTTCATTAATTTAATTTCAACCTAAACATTAAATTAATAACTAAAATTGAGCCAAGAAAAATTACTTAAAAAAGGGTTCTCTCTCAAGAATGATAAGAGAGATTAACCAGCGAATCTCGCTCCTGTAAAAAATCTCAACATCAAAACTAAATAAATCCTAATCTAGCAACAATAAAAATCTAGCAAAATTAATCAACCTCACAAAAAAAAACACTCTGTAGTTTTCTCTCATAAACATCAAGAAGGCTCCACAAATAAGGGGCTGACTTTTCGGAAGCAATCACCAACAGCATCAAATAACCAAGCGTCTACGGGCGAAATTGCAGTGTCTTGTCAGGTATCTGTGATACCTAGCTGACAATTAGCATCACAAAAATTGCTAGCACTTGACAAACATGCAGGACCCAGCTCAGCTTTAGAATAAGCAATGAGTTAAATTCCAAAAACATTAAACTCTTGGGACCAGATTAGACATCCACAAATGTGAATAAAGAGAGTTGAAAAAGAAACAGCAATAACTCGATATGCAACAACAGTGGCCATCTTTTCACTAGAAAAAGCAGATTGATGAGTAAAACTTATTACTAAAGGTGAGCGCGAAGAAAATTTGGCAAAGTTTCAAAGAAGTAATGAAAGCTAGAAGGCAAAACTTGTGCAGCCCAAGCCCATTAGAATCATCAATTCAATCTGGAGAAATAATTGCCACTTCAAGCGTGTCGAAAATATCAACTTGATACATATTGCTCGGTCGGACAAGACCATAATGCTTATTAACACAAAATAAAAAACAGATCACTCATCATAGGAATTAAATTTCAAAGAGTTATCATTATCTAGCTAGAGAACTTTACGAAGAAAATTTTGTAGTGCATGTTGGAGGAAATTACAATGTTGATTTGAACCAGTAATAAAAAAAGTACAAAATAGTCCCCTAACTCCTTGCAACGGGCCATTTCATTCCTAGAGTCTATAAAGTTTCAATTTAGTCCTCATACTCTTTTCATATGGGCTGAAATAGTCTTCATGGAGGACTATTTCAGACCCAATTTAAGAGTCTCGAACTAACTTGACATTTTCATAAACTCTAAGATTAAAATAGCCCCATGTAAACAGTCAGGGGACTAGTTGACACTACTCATTACATATAAAAAATGTTATGAAGCATACCTCACAAGACAGAAGTTCATCGCATGCTTCCTTTGATACTAAACGTTCACAGACAAACTTCACATTCACCTGTCTTCTCACATAATTTTTTGATTTTCCATTAGAGTAATGTGGCGAACTCTTAAACAAAGGACCTGACTGTATCTGATAGCTACGGAAGACATTTTTGCTTCTTATATGAGAAACTACTGTAGATTTCTGTCCAGGGTTCTGTAGAGCGTGTTGCATATAAAAATTATCCTGTTCATTTGCTTCGTTCTTTCCCTCATCGACTTCCATAGGTACAGAGCACAGAGGTTCGACATTAATTGGCAAGGCCTGAGAAAGCATCATACAATCAGTGTCATAGGCACGTCTAAGCAACTCCCCAGTTTCTGTTTCAGATGTTGTTCCCTCATTTGATAGGACAATGGCCTTGAGAAAGTTAGAATCGGTCTCCTCATCCGTAGAATCATAGAGAGGCATATTGTCAACAGAGTACCTGTCATTGAGAAACTCATTATGTGATAAAAGCATTAAAGGTAAAGCAGGGAGTTAGAATAAAATGAATACTTATTTGATCAAGTTTAGGACTGCATTAACAATAAGAAATGGCAATCTCAAAAACCAAATTGTTAAAGACCAATCTATGAGATTGCACCAAAGATTGCCACAACAATTTTTTTTCCAACCTTGGGTTTAATTTTGCTTACATGAACAATCCCAAACACTGAAATTTACCTACGGTTCATGTAAAGCACATAAAAATTTCAACGTAAACCCACAAGTTGTCATCGTATTCAAAAAAACTTTTATTAACACTCATTGGATCTCTTAATAAGGGTTTTAACAAGCACAGCCTTTGTGTAGTTGGTAAGCATAATAATTCATTTTATCAAAGATAATCGTGTTGGGCTATTGATTAGCATTATAACAAATTGTGGCGTGACAAAAAGTTTTCAATATAATATGATTAAATCCAATATCAATATCATGTTATCATATTCTGTATTGGAATCCAGATATTTTAAGAGATTATTGAAAATGAGATGTCAAGATATATGTCATTGTACATGAAATAAATCTAATTGATTAAAACTCTATCAAAGTGACTCTAAATAAGGTAAGAAACTATTTGAAAATAAAAAGGCTTATATTTAGTTAAACAAAAATAATGTATATACCGTAGGGTTGGGAGGGGAAAACGGGACCGGTTCGGTTCAAGTGGGGGAGGGCCGGTCAACCATCTCTCTAGGGCTAAGGTTGACGCCCATTCCTAATAGCATCAAGGGTATTTTTTTGAAGTTTTTTTTTATTATTATGTGTAGGTTCTTCGTTGATTATAAATATGTAGTCACTTATTTTATTTCAGGTTTTTTGTTCATTTGAGTTTTGTGAAAGCTTGTGCTCTTTGTGGTCTCGTATGGGACGAATCAATATCCACAACGTTGGGTGGTGGCAATTGTATCCCTCCATTATTGGTGGTGATATCTCAAATCTCCTTCATCAATCATTTGGGTTGGTAATTTTTCTATCCTAATTAGTTGCAAAAGTAAAAAAACTCTTATATCTTTTATTTGATTATCACACAATCTTTTTTCTAGTTATTTTTTATTCTTGGATTGATTTCTTGATTGTTCTTGTTGAATCTTCTCCAACTCCCTTCTCTGGTATCATTTTGGTATCAAAGTTAGCATAACCCTAGCACCATCCCAGGATTACCAAAATCGTCCCAAACCTAAAACCGCCAAGTCATAGCCAAATTTAGATCTAAACCTAATTCCCCCTTGCTGATTATTAAAAATCAACAAACCTAAATAATTTTTCTGCACCCTAAATCAGTCCAATACAACCTCTTACAACTCCCAAATCTATACTCATAAAATAATAGTCAAATCTTGACCTGACCCTAATTCTCCATTGCTGATTTTTAAAATCAGCAACCCTAAATAGTTGTTTTGCACCCTAAATCCGCTCCTTAGACCCTTTTTCACCTCCCAAACTTAAACCTTAATCATGCCACCAAGGAGACAAGTGGCGAATGTCGAAGGCCCTCCAATCCTGGGAGATTATAGTAGCTTCGCCACCTTCAACATGGCCGACCTGGTGCCATATCATGAGAAGTCAGAAGCTTCAACATATGAGGTCGATGCTCCACCAAACGCAGTATATTGATGCGAGGCGGGGAGGTAACTCCGAACCAGCTCGGTCCAAGTGGAGGAGAGTCGGTCGGCCCTCTCTATAGAGCTAGGGTTCCCACCCACTCCTAATAGCAACAAGGGTATTTTGTTTTACTTGTTTTTATTATGTTAAGGTCTTTTATTGATTATAAATATGTATTCGTTTATTGAATTAGGTGTCTTTGCTCGTTTGAGTTTCATAAGAGCTTCTGCTCCCTTTGTGGTTCCCGGCTAAAGACAAGTTCGCATCCACGACAAAATGGGTGGCAACTGTATCCCTCAATTGTTCGTGCTGACATCCTAGTTTTCCTTTCTTCGTCGATCCTTCATGTAATGATTTATGTATCCTGATAGGTTGTGAGAGTAGGAAAATCTTGTATATTGTATAATTTATTTGATTAGTGAATCTCGTCTTTGTTTTAATTTTTTTCCTCTCGGATTGGTTTCTTGACTATTCTTATTGAATCTTCCCCAACCCCCCCTCACTGATATCATTTGGTATCAGAGCTAGCATAACCCTAGTTTCAACTTAGCTTTACCAAAATCCTCCCAAACCTAAACCCGTCAAACCATAGCTAAATATTGATATAACCCTATTTCCCCTTGCTGATTTTCAAAACTAGTAACCCTAAATATATTTTTTTTCACCCTAAATCAGCCTCATAAACCCTCTTTCACCTCCTAAACCTAAACCCACCAAACCATAATCAAATATTGACCTAATACTAAATCCCCTTGTTGATTAAATAATTTTTTCGGCACCCTAAATCAGTCTCAAATACCATCTTTCACTTCTCAAACCTAAACCCTAGTCATGCCACCGAAAGTAAGTGTCAAAAATCAAAGACCCTCCATTCCCTAGAGGTTACATCAGCTCTTCCACCTTCAATGTGGTTGACCTGAAGCTGTATCAATTGGAGTCAGAAGCGCCAACCCAAATAAATTGACGCGGTGTAGGGAGGGGACTTGGGACCGATTGAGTCCAAGTGGGAGAGGATCGATCGGTTGTCGCTCACTCCTAATAACAACAAGAGTTTTTTTTTTTGTCTACTTTTATTAGATTTAGGTCATTTATTGATTATAAATATGTAGTTGTTTATTGTATCAAGGGTCTTTATTCATTTGAGTTTTGTGAAGGCATGTGCTTCATATGTGGTTCTTGGATGAGGGTAAGTCTGTATCCATGACATTTGATGGTTGCAATTGTATCCTTTTATTGTTTATGGTGACATCCTCGGTCTCCTTCCTTTATCAATCCTTTCGGCGGTAATTTATGCATCTCAATTGGTTGTGAGACTAGGAAACTCTTATATCTTGTATCATTTATTTGAATAGCGTATCTTGTCTTTGTTCTAGTTAATTTTTTGTCTCAAATTATTTTCTTGATTGTTTTTTGTTGAATCTTCTTCAACTCCCTCTTCTCCTGTATCAATACATTAGATGTATTTTTCAAGGAAGTGAAATATTAATTAGCATTTTTAGAAGACAAAGTGATGATTTGGTCCTATAAGTTTAAATGTTTCGATTGTATCATAAAAATGGTGATATAAAAGATTATATAACTTTTAGAACTAGGACTCCAATTAAAGCAAAAAATGGACTCATGAGTACCATGAGATTATAAGCTCTTAGCCTCAATCGCTCATTGAAGGCTAACAGACAGTGTTTCAAGAGTCAAATTAAGTCGTGAATGAAACTAAAAGTAGAAATTTTACCCTCACCGAGAACTTCATAATCATGAATTGATGCTTCTTATGGGCAAAATATACCTTGATAAACTTCACCTCTTAATCACAGAGATATTTGTAAAGCAAAAATATTTTTATGTCTTACATTAAAACTACTGTTATAATGGATTTCCATCACTACTCAATTTGTATTTATGTTTTAAAGTAATTATCACTGATACTAAGAGATGGAGAGAAATGATCAAAGACTTTGTCAAAATCTCATGGCTCCATCATATGGGAGTATAGGTATACCTTGATCTAAATAGTCATAGGTCATTCATTTTTCCAGTCCTTGACATGAGGATCATTTCTATCAATCATTTGTTACCTCGAACAAGGGGATCTTACACACATAAGGTAAAAAAAATTTGCCAAGAAGGTAAATTTTGAGATAGAACTCAATGATAGAGAATTTCCTTCCTAAATATGTGTAAAACGGCACACAAGCTTGTAAGCAAAACCATTAGATAACATAAATGGTTCAGGAGCATGTTTTGGGCATGACAGCCTCGCTCGAGGAATTTGTTACATATATATTGGCATAAGTATTTCAAGTGAAATCCTAACGATCATTCCATAAGCTTTAATGGGCTTCGACTTTGCTTGGCAAGTATTAGGTTGAAGAGGAATTGCATCGTACAACAAAGCATAAAGAAGTAAATTTTTTCATTATTATTATTATTATTATTATTATTACCATTTAGGGGTGGGGATGCAATTTGTATTTTTATACTTCAATAATTTGGGGGAACCTAATTTATAGGGCTAGAGATGAAGATTTTCTTGGAGATCCCTCAAATTTTGATTTGCTTTTGACAGCTCCACCATTAGATTTAAGAAACAATATTTGCGGCCTCCAAGCCACATTTTAGTCTTGGCTTAATTTTTATCTTTTCATTTGTGGGAGTCCACGGAAAGGAGGGAGTTCTGAGAAAGGAACTTCAGATTTTCTTCATTAGGATTCACTTTGATTGTGATCATATTTTGAACTCGCTATTATTAAGGACAACCATAAAGCATCTCTTGGAATAACAGAGGTGGTGATGATTGTGTTGACCATTTTAGTTTTCGTGTTCAGTGTTGCACCATCATCAAGAAGGTTAAAGCATTTTACAATCTACATGGATGAAGTGACAACCCCCCAAAAGATCGACTTGATTTCATAGAGGAAAGCCGCAAAATTGCTGAAAGCATGCAATTTTATATAAAGGACAACTAACTCTACTTTGAATTCTCATTTGAGATGAGTCAACATCCTAGGATTTATCCCTTGCAAGTGACCTTTATGGGATTTATTATTAAAGCACCACACAACTCTTTAAATTTATCAAATTTTAAGGCAGAAAGGGGCAGATAACGAACTAGCATGATATTTGCAAGTAATTCTTTTTTTACAAATTATTTCGAGGATTTCAACTTAGGGGAACTAGTCTGTCTTGATTTAGAGTAAAGAGAAATGGAAAGATTTCATCATATTTTAGAGTCCCATTGCAACTGAGTATGACATGCAAAACAGTTCACTTACACATGCCAACAAGCGAGCTTACATTTGCCTCCCTTTCTGTTTGTTGACTTTCAACTTAGAATTTTGGTGACCCAAAAGGAGTTTAGACACCGATGATGAACCATCAATTCATAGCCTCTTCAAGGGTTGCTAATATGGACCCCTTCTCTAGTTTATAGATTCGGTCGATCCGTTCAAAATTGAAGCTCAATTTGGTGTAACAAATGCAGCACTTTGAAAAAATGATAATATAGAAAAATAAGTACCATGAAGACTTGAAGAAAATTTCTACAAACTGTAATTAAATCTAATATGCCATTTTGTATTTGAATGGTAAGAGATAACTAAGTCATAGATAGCCAAGATAAGTGGCAATAATATGAAAGTCAAGATTGAAGTGTGGTAAGAGAATGAGAGTGATAAATGAATAGATTAAAGAGACTACTGAAGGGATAACTGCTAAAAATAAAACAGTGAAATAAGATCATTGGCAGGTTCAGCACAAAATAGAGGACAAAAGATAGTTTAAAAAGATGGGTGTATGAGTTAATGTGAAAGAGCTAAGAAGAAAAAAAAAGGTAGACTAAGATTACATATCAAGAAGTAGAGTTAACACTACATGAAATAATTAACAATAATGAACGGATGATGAGGATTCATAAAACCAACCTCAAGTAGTTAATCATGATGATGACTTACAATTGAATCAAAATGCAAATCCAATAAATACATTACAAGCAACCCAAGCTTAAATATAAACATGGCCAGATGTCTAGAAGATACTACCACACAGTTTCACCAACTGCTAGCGATTGTTTTGAGCACTCCAAGCTCCTTGAGTGGTGGTTTTGATGAAATTACTGAAAGACAGCAGTAATAGCTCCTCACAAGAGCAGCAATTTCATGGATTGGAATGGAGCCCTTTCCTCTAAGCTATCTCATATAAAAACCACAACAAGAACTAGCCATGGAAGATTAAGCATAAAAATAAAGTTTCTAATGTGTTCATGTCCCTTGCTACTGCTGCAGTGTTGCTCTTATACTTCATTAACTGCTGCTAAACAGAAATGTTGAAGGCCGAGACAGCTAATTCAGCATGTACTTCATTCTTTAATCAAAATCGTTAATTTCTGGTTTGTGCCTTTCATATTCTTTTCCTTTTAGGTCGTTTACTTTGGGCTCGTGGTATTTTATGCATGAACGTCTGTTTATCATATACAGCTTGAAGAAAAGGCCTTTCACAGAACTCAATCAAATCTCTATAGTCAGTTCGAACATAAACTTGGTCTCCAAACAACTCCTTCATCAAGCACAGAAAATTCTGGTTAGGATTTTGAAAATATATAAACATTGCCATCATAGTGACGACTAATGATTTTGAATCAACTGGGGGTTTGGTGATGTTGCACATAATGATGGAAGGAGAGACAACGCAGTTTACAAATCCCATAGGAGGTATAAAGATTTCATTTTTCATCCACTTCTGTTGTGAACCCGCAAAATAAAGTTTTAATTACTTAGTAATTGAGAGCTTAGGATCAGTATCTAACCATTATTGTGAGTAGTGCTGTTAGGATGGTTAGTGAGCTGGATTTGTATTCTATAAATACTGCATTTTGGGAGACGATTGGGCTATGAGAATTGTGGGCTCAAAAAATTTCGACGCCCCCTCGGACTCTGTTTATTGTTTGTTGAGAGCTTTTAGGGTTAAATTTTCATAAGACAGTTGGAACATTAGATAAGACACTACCTATAGATTTTGCCCTCATTTTATGAGGAATTTTTTTATCTAGGGTTCGAGATTTCCTACAGGCACAAGTTCATATGGTTAATTACCCCTCCTGATAATAGGAAAACACTTGTGATTAAGGCTAATCATTTATAATTAAATATTTACGCGTAGCAACAAAGCAACAAACTTATGGTTTAAATTATAAAATTTATCACTTGCAGCTTCAAGCGGATGGTGGGGGGAATAATGATAAACCCGATTAAGGTCTCATGGTTCCATCGTCTCGAGGCATCGTGATCTCTGATCTATTTAGTCAGAAGAGGTAGTTGTCCCCATTTGTTTGAATGATTCTCGTCAGCAACCATGATTTGCGTCGTCCAAAAGACATTTATAGATCTGGGGTGAATGTTTATCTAAGAGGACAAATTTAAGTCAAACTTAGCTAATGGAAGACTTTATACCAATCAATTGACCATTTATCGTTCACAACTCAAATGACACAAAATCGTTGGGGAACATGCAGACTTCGATCGTAACCGTAATATAATAGTGTCATTTGACCGTAACCACTAGTTTTAGTCGTAAAGCTATTTTGTGGAGCCTTTAGGTCAAATCACACAGACAGAGGACTCACGCCACTTACTTAATGGAAAGAAATTATTTTGAGTGTAAATATAGTGATACATTCGATGTGACGTTAGCTTTTTCGTGAGCTGAGTTCAAGCAAAAATTTTTCACTCTTTACAAATTGTTGAGTATGATGAATGAAATTTGTGTCTTTTACGTTATTAATTTTAACTTGAATATTTTAGTTGATTATTTTGAAAATCTTAATTTAAAAGATAAACCCCTATGACTGAAATATTCAATCATCGGGTCATCTTCAGGGATTTAGACATTTGAAACTTTTATATTTGAAGTTCGTTTGAGTTTGTTAGTTTAAACTTTTAGAATATAAGTTATGTCGACTCCAGTCCTAATAAGGAGGAAGATCAGAGTAGGTGATTTGAACTTACAAATTCATATTTTATGATTTGAACATTTATTTCAAAATTACTAAACTCCTTAACTTCATTCCTTGCAAGGAAAATGATTGGACTTGTAAGGCGGGACTTGCAACCCTGTTCTATGGATAAGGCGACCCAATTGAGAGCATGCATAATTTATTTATCTTGAATTTGACTTCTAATATATGAGAATTCTTTAATTTTAAAATAATCTTAAATTTTTCAAAAGAATATTGCATGCATGTCAAAAAAAAGTGAAATATTCAATTTAACCAGCGCAGCATTCTCAAACCGTTTAATTTTTAAATACTTATGCCCAGTTTGGGGCAGTTTTTTTGTTGCAGTTGCTTATTATTAAACGCGGCCGCAAGCTCAAAACAACAGCCCGCATTCTTCCCCTTGCTTATTACACAATTAACCTTCATTCTGAATCGCCAGACTGCCTGCCCTAAGCGACTCCTCGCTCCCCTCTCACTTGATTGCCCGTCTCTCGCGATTAGCGTTGCCTCACCTCTTCCTCCTCCCTTTGATCTCTAGTTACTGTGAGTTATTTTCCATTGCATGTTTTTCTATATGCAATTTCTAGCGATTTCATGGGTTGGAATAGTTTTCTTTATGCAATTTTTCTAATTTTTTTATGAAATTATGATAATGGATGAAAGTTCGTGTTTGATTTGAAATTTAGCACATAGCTACGGGAGATAGTTCAAAGTGCCCGCGAGGCATCACAGAGAAGTGTGGCTTCTTCCGGTGGGCAGACAGTCTGACAGATTCCACTGTAGATAGCGATCGGGTTGGATGATATCCATGTAAAACGACATAGTTTGTGACATGCGACGTCTGGATTTTAAAATTAATACTTTTATATTTTTAATTGTAATTTTAATAGTTTTTCATTTTTTTAATCAATCATGATACTAATTATTATGTGAGGTATATATCTTATTTTTTGTACTTTTCTGAAGTCATTTTTTGCTTATCAAGTATCATATATATTGTTATGACAGTTCTGTTATAAACAAGATTACTACACAGGGGCATAATAGTTATTTATCTAGAAACAAATGCAAAACAGTTATTTTTTAACAGCACAAACCAAACAACCAACTAGCTTATCCAAATCAACTGTTTATCAGCAGCTTATTAATAAGCTGCAGCTGCCCCAAACAGACCCTTAGATCATTTTGGTGGAGCACGTGCAAACATTCGATTTTAATAACTACAACCATAAGAATCACTTGACATATTTTATCAAAACATTCACATGATAAACTTACATTCTACTTAATGCACTTATATAACTTGAAATCCCTCTCACAATTATATGATAAGATTTTCATGCACTTGCCTGAATTCCAAACCATTACATCGAAATTTGACAATAACTTAAAGTTCATGAATTAAATTCAAAACTTTTGAAAATTTTTAAGTGAACATTAGAACTTTAGACTGCAGACAAAGTTTCATTTTGAGCTTTAAAAGAGTCATCCTGTTTGCTAACAGACACGTTGCAAATCTGACAACATGATTTACAAATTTTGAGATCACCAGCTTTAAATTATTTTTGAACCTTAGGAGCCTAATTTTGAAAGCCCAAAATTTCAAATAGTTTTAAGACCCTAATAGCCTAAATTTTTAAATATTTTTAAGCTTACTAGGCATACATTTCAAAAGTCTAAAATTTTAAATATTTTTATAACTTTAAGAGCCTAATTTTTAAAAACTCAACTCCCATAAATTTTTTAACCTTATAGTTTAAATTTTAAAGCACGATTTTTCAAATTATTTGAAAATTCAGATGATCCGCATTCTACATTATTTTATAAGTTCAAAAATTCCAAGATTTTAAGTTAGTTACAAATCCAAATCATCCAAAATTCCAATAGCCTCTTGGCATTAACACCTATTAGGTGCATCGGGAGAATGAGAGTCTTACAGTCTTACCAACTGTCTCAAAAAACTTGTTGGTTAGCATTGTAAGACAATGCGGTCGGGCAACAAAAATTGAGTACTTAACCTACGGCCTTAAATACACAATGGACATTCAATGTAGTACACGCAGAAAGGCTAAATCATATAGAAGCATTTTCCCGTGCGCTACTTTACTTTTCCCAAACGGTACTTAATTCCCAAGAACGGGCACACGTGTTTCCCATGACAGGCATTTTAAATCTCCTAAATTTATAAAAATTTTCCAAACGAGCATGAAATTTTCCCGATACTTAATTCTCAAAAACGGGTACTCAAGCTTCCTCGAATGAACATTTTACAAAAATTACCCTATTAACCCATTTTTATACCTTTTCGAGCGATGTGATGATACCGACGGTGGCGATCAACAATGACAATGACAAACAATGAAATAAACAAATACAACACATTTCTTTGATTTTTTTTTTATACAATATAAAATATAAAACACTAATAGTGAGAAAAAGCTCGGCCCATGCTCAATTAGGTGCTCGAGCTTGAATAAGAAGAGAGAATGTGAGTGGCTCGACTGCGTGTAATTTGGACAAGAAGGACAAATGGGATCGTGCACTTTAAAATAGGGCAGAGGGGCTTTGGTAGCTTCGATGTGGGGAGAGCGGCAAGGGCTTTGATGGTTTGATGTGGTGAGATTTGTTGAGCAAGGAGGAATTGTGGCAAAGAGGAGAGGAAGGTTTGGTCAATTCATGGCTTTCTCATGTAGAAGAAAGGCATAATGTTGTCAGAGCAAGCACAAAGAGGAAGGAAGTCGGGTAGGAGCAGTATAGAGTTTGCGGCGTAGGAATAGAAGGGAGAGGAAAGTTTGGCTTCTTATGCAACCGAGAGGGGAAGGAGCAGTTGAGTTCGGCTGTGTAGGATATGAACAAGAAGGAAGAATATATCTCAATCTTTTGTGTGCGAATTGAAGGGAAACAAATGAAGGCGAGGAGAAAGCACATTGTGTGGCATCGGTGTGGTCTGTCCTGGAGGATTCGAATACAGAGACGGGAAGCAGAGGGTTGTGTGAAGGATTTATGGGGCTTACAGAAGCGGAGGAGAGGATGGCACAAGGCCTTCGGCATTGCCATGCAAAGTAAAGAAGAAACCACCGCTTCGAAGTGTAAGACAGAAGAATCGG
Organism: Phalaenopsis hybrid cultivar; assembly: GCA_002079205.1. Lineage (NCBI taxonomy): Eukaryota > Viridiplantae > Streptophyta > Magnoliopsida > Asparagales > Orchidaceae > Phalaenopsis > Phalaenopsis hybrid cultivar. The sequence continues at coordinate 76,341 of JXCR01122030.1, forward strand.
AAAGGGAGGCGGAGTGGAAGAAGTGAAAGACAGAAGTTTCAACAGTCCTTGTACGTTGTAATTCCCTCTCCCTCATTGCTTCAATTCTGTAGTGATCACAAAGAAGGTGAGGTGCCCTATGCGGCTTGCTGAGACAATCGATGGATGAAGTGAAAGAGGGTTGTGGGTAGGGGATTTCCTGTGAGATTGTGTGGAAACGAGAGAGAGAGAGGAGAGTTGATCATGGGAGAGTCCAATGAAGGCCTTCACGAGTGATTGTAACTAAGAACAAGAGGGGACAGTTACGAACTGGCGTGGACTTCATGAGGCGGGAAAAGATACGAACTGGTGTGGACTTCAAGAGGCATGAATAGTTACGAACTGGTGTGGACTGCAAGAGGCGGAAATAGGTAAGTAGGGATTTAATTAATTTATTTATTTTTATTTTATTATTTTTCCCCTCTTTTTTATTTATTTTATGGTCAACAAGAACATGAATGAATTTATCCTTCTCAAATCTAATTTTTATTTATTTATTTATTTTTGGGAGATTGAGGAAGCTCAAATTTCAATTGTTTTATTACCTAAAAGGGATAGTAAGGATTAAGAGAAATACAGGATGGGCAGCAGCCATGGTTGGCTCCTATAAACTATCTATCAGGAACAAATGAATGAACTTTACATGCTCCTACCCAGTCAGTCACAAAAAGCAAGACAGAACAGTGAATATCCATTCCAAATTAGGATAAAACATAAGATATATATCAAAACAATAGAAAATATATCCCAAAAAAAAATCTCAAGTTGTTAAAGCAAAATCATCAAAATATCAGATTATCAAATTCTCAGGCAAGAAAATTAGAAGCCAAAAACAAGGGCTATAAGTCTTCTTCACTGCACTTATCATAATTTTAATAATCCAAAAAAATAATGAAAGTTCATACACACAGTCCTAAATCCTATCAAGCACGTCATTAGGCACTTATATTAAATCACTGAAGGCGTATAGAGGAGAAGAGGGTCTCCAACCACGTGATTCCATATTAATTTATTAGGTAAGGAACACAACGGGGAATTCCTTCACAAGAATTTCTAAGTCGGTTCATCTGAAACCTCAAGGCTTCCAGTTAACAAAAAATATCATCTAATTTGTGTAACTCGATCAAATATATTTTTCAGAATTTCAGATTTCTAGTCACTCATTATTATCATCAATTTTTATTGTATCTACCATAAGCTCAATTTGTTCCACATGTTTAAACAAATTTTCATATTCACTTATTAATGAATCAAAATTCACGGTCATGTTAAATTAAAAACAAGTGCATATAATGTATGCAATGCCACTGATAACATAATTTTTTATGCAATATAAAACTAACTATTGGATTCAAAGTTCAATTGTATACAAAAAATCAGATATAAGAAAAGCAATTTAGAATAAAAAAGAGTAAAAAACAAAACTCAAGTAACTTCAACTTAAAATAAGTGCCCTCACAAACTCACACACTCAATTGATATAAAATTAATTGTAAAGTGGAGATTCCTAAAACAAGTTAATATGTATGCTTTATTTATTTATTCTTCCTTTAGTTCCTTTCTTTCCTTTAGCTTGGAATTATTGATTTCTATTAACGAACAAATAACATAATTACATTTTTACTAAATAACATAAAATTAACGAACAAAGGGTCAGATGATGATAATCATATTTTTCTATTATTCATTTCCAATCAGTAACATTTTATAACTCAAATAAACTTAATGAGCTATTGAAGAAAATAAACTAAAATAATATAATTACATTTTTACCTCAGGTGAGGTTTTTTACGTCTTCTATATACATTTCCTCTTCTATTATTTATCTTTTAGTCAAATAATTAAACTCTAATGTTAGTTTAAAACAACGAGTTAAAAAGTCAGAGAATACTCATACTCCTAAATTATAGTAATGTAGCGAGAAGAAACGATATGCATGCTAGTCAAAATACTATAAATCAATATGAAAGCATTAGACAATTTATTTTTTCAGATATGACTATTTGCAATAGTTCATAATATTCAATGTAATTTACTATATCAGTAGCATGTTTATATCATTTTACATATGCACAGCCGTCATAAGAGAACCATATAAAATTGTACTAATGAAAGTACATCAATTTCAATATTAGTTTTCATTTACGTGCGCAGATACCATAACGTTCCTTTGTTAGTACAATAAAGAAGTGGATTTCATCATAGTCAAACATATAAATGCAAACATACTATATAGTTCATATGCTATTTTCATTCAATTCTAAATTTAAATAATACATAACAATAATATTTCAAAAAATATAATCCATCACAATGATATGACCAACATCTAAAAGAGCGTATAAATCACAGTAAAATGATACGATCAGACCTTAGTAACAATCAATGAATTTGGATTGGAAGAAGTAAAAAATTGCCATGGTTTAAAATTAAGAATAAACACCTTGATTTCAATTGATTTGTTCTTTGATTTTTCTTGAATCTCGACTCCTCTAATTTGTTGCCTACAATAAACATATATTCATTTTAATAAAATTGAATTATATTAATTCATTATCGTAAATTACTCCTCTATTTATATTAATCTTGTTACCTATTAATATTACATTATTTAAGCATTAAATGTTCATTGTTTTATTTCTTTATGCAATTTCTAATTAATTTTAAATTGTTATTCACTATATATATAAAAAATTACTTAAAACTTACCTCACGTCAGAGCCGCAAGAAGAGCCTTCCTCCCGCCCTTCTTCGCACAGAACTTGAACAGGTTTCCCTCGAACATGGTCGCATGCGACGTCCACCCTTTCAGGCCTCAATCTGTTTGTACTGCACAATGCTCCTAATCTTACTTCTCACCGAATGAAATTGAGCCTCCTTTATGTGAGAAAAGACACCTTTACTGCGACAATGACTAATCTTCATTGTGACAATAACATCATTTTCCTTCTTCTCAAGTGCAAGCGTTCAACCTTCCCTCTCTCGACTTCGACGTCGACACGTGTCTTCTCATTCCTTCTTCCACACCTCGAAACTAAAGAGCTCCCTCTGTCTCAACGATTTTGTCGCTAGAGTTATAACGAGACTTCTCTTCTTCTCTACCTTTCTAGTTCTCTTCTCTGCTTCTCTTCTTTCTTCCTCTATTTAAATCATGTGTCTCGACTCTTCATTTCCATCTCCAATATATGAAAAACTTCATTCCAATTTTCGAACCATTAGAAACCTGATGCTCGAATCCCTCGGTTCTTCCCCTATTCCTTCTCAATGTGAGTGATCCTCTTGCAATTGATGCCCCACCGCTCGCCTGCACGATAGCACTACTCGATCTTCTTCCTTTATTCTATGCAAAAAATGCTCTCGACGATGACTTCCCGCAAGCGACATTCCAACTAGGGTTTGTGTTGCTACTTCTTCAACACTCTTTCTCATCTCTCGCTCTCTTTCGAGTGAGATGTCTGTCACTTAAGAAGTAATTGTCGAGACATTTAGTTTGAACAGACATTTCCAAATAATTTTATTTTACTTTATTTATTTTTCAATTATTATAATCTCCCCTCATGAAAATTGTCCTTGAAATTCATGAACTTCACACAAACTAATCATTATGAAAATTAAGTTAGAGCTACCCATAAAATTTTAAGAATGCTTAATTTTTGTTGAGTGATAACCATTTTTGTCATGACCTGACCTGAGGCTTGAAATTAACCAAGACGAAAACAGGCAGTCAGACGATGATAATCATGTTTTTCTATTATTTATTTTCTGTCATTAACAATTTATAATTTTAAAAAAAATGAAAGAGTCACAAAAAAACAAATTAATGTTTTAACTTAGCCCAGGCTGTTCGCGTCTTCTTTATACATTTTCACTTTTATAGTTCATATTTTAATCAAATGATTAAACATGTAATGTAACTTTAAAATAATAGTAAACTAAAAAACTAATAAATACTCATACTTTTAAACTATAGTAACGTAACAAAAAGAGAATGCTATGGATGCTAGTTAAAATACTATAAATCAATATAGAAGTATTATATAGTTTATTTTTCAAATATGATCATTCACGATAGTTTATAACATTCAATACATTTTATTATATCAGTAACATGTCTATATTATTTTATACTGATACAAGCGTTATAAGAGCATCGTATAAAATTATAACAATGAAGGTACATTAATATTAATATCTTCCTTTCATTTTAGTGCATGGTTACCTTAGCGTTCCTAGATAGTATCACAAGGAGGTGAATTTCATCATAGTCAAGCATGCACGTACAAACATATTATATAGTTCATATCATTCATATGTTATTTTCATTCAATTCTACCTTTAAATAATGTATAACATTATTCTTTCAAAAAATATAATTCATCACTATGATACGGCCAACATGTAAAAGAGTGTCAAAATCATAGTAAAATGATGCAATCAAGCCTTAGCAACAATCAATGGATTTGATTTAGAAGAACTAAAAGTTACCATAGCTTAAAAGTAAAAGTACTCACCTTGGTTTCAATTGATTTGTTATTTGATTTGACTTAGAAGTCAACTCCTCTAATTTATTGCCTACAATAAACATGTCTTCATTTTAATAAAATTGAATTATATTAATTCATTATGGCAAATTAATCTTTAATTTTTTATTTATATTAATCTATTTATATTATTTAAGCATTATATTTTTAACATTTTACTTCTTTATATAAATGCTAATTAATTTTATTTTGCTATTCACTATATATAAAAAAACTACTTAAAACTTACCTCAACACTGTTAACACTCAGCATTTTTTCAATTAAATAATTAATCTAAAAAAAACCACACAAACATCAGTGCAGCTCTTCTCCAGTATGCAAAATTTGTCTCGGCTCAAAGAAACAGTTTAACATTGCCTTTGTTTGCTTCGCCCCAACACTTCTCATCTTCTTTGCACAAATAAAGCTTCGGTCGTGCTCGCAAGGCCTTCCTCTTTCACATTCGACAACCTCTCCCCTCTTCTTCCACCTTCATGTTGGAGCAGTATGTAGAGCCTTCCTCCCTACTCTATTTTTTGACACATAACCTAAATGTGTCTCCCTTGAACAAAGTCGCACGTGACGTCCTCCCTTCCACGCCTAAAATCTGTTTGTCCAACTCAATGCTCCTCTTCCTTTGCACCAAACCAAATCGAGCCTCTCGTATGAGAAAAATGGGCACTTTTATTGCGACAGCGGCCACCTTCACTGTGACGATGACATTGTTTTCCTTATTCTCGAGTGCACATGTTCAGCCTTCCCTCACTCGACTTCGGCTTTGACTTTGACGGACATCTTCTCCTTCTACACCTCAAAACTGAACGCCTCCCTCCGTCTCAACTGTTTCACCGCTAGGGTTACGCATGACACTTCTCTTCTTCTCCTTTTTCACTCTCTTCTTTCTTCCTCCTTTCGTCTCTATTTAATTTTGCGTCTTAACGCTTCATTTCCATTTCTAGTATATGAAATGCTTCATTCCAGTTTTCAAACCGTTGGAAACCGAGTGTTACATAGCCTCTCATAGTTTAGGATTTTTTATATTTTTTTATGTCAATCTTATCTCCCAATAGAACCCAAAAGTGATGTGTGAACTTGACATTCCAACCATTTCAATATGCTTAGTCAATTAGATGACTTCTAACATGTAATTATCCCAAAGAACAGGTCATGTGTGAAGTAGAACCGGAAGCTCGTTAATCTTCTGCTTTTTTTTTTATTTTATTTTTTTTTGCACATCAAAATCCACTCAAGTTAATGTATCATCAAGGATAAATGTTTCGCGCTTACGCTAAATCTCGATAAGAATAAGTCCTATACTTCTACAAAAGTTGTGAACAGCAGCCAAAAAAAAGGTATAACTCAAGAATCAAGCATAAGAATTAGAATACATCATTCTACTAAAATGATATGCAAATCAGCTTCAATCGGCACATATNGAAAGTTGTGAACAGCAGCCAAAAAAAAGGTATAACTCATGAATCAAGCATAAGAATTAGAATACATCATTCTACTAAAATGATATGCAAATCAGCTTCAATCGGCACATATTAACTATCATCCATAGCAAAAAAAAATTAGCATACATAATTCTACCAATTCTTTAATGATTCAATATACAAAAATTTCAAATTTGCAAACTATTTGCATGTATTTTTAGGATCAAGTCAAATTGCAAAAGTTGTATAGCGCTATTAAGATGACAATGTCATCTATCAAATACTTTTTGGTTCATTGCAATCTTAAAAAATGGAATCTATTTAAAACGATTAGTGATTATTACAATCCTTCTTTGCTTTTCAATCATTTACGTTGGCCATTATACGATTTAATACCAAGATGTTGAGTACTTGTTCAATTTCTAGATGAAGATAAATTTTGTTGATATACAGATGATAGTACATCTGGACAATATCTATATATCATTAATTAAAATTTAAATCTCAATAATGTCAACAAACCAAACATCTTACATCTGCTAATAACAATGCATAGCATAAGTCAACAACACAAACCATAAGTTTATTTCATTTGGATTTCTTGAAAACGCATAAGATTAAAATGATAGGAAAAATGCAATAATCATACCTGTTATCATCATCTTCCCAAAGATAGGTGGCCTCCTACAAAGAATGTAGTCTCAATGAGAAAAGAGTACTCAAAAAGAGAAAATTGTAATTATTGTTTAGAGTAATACTACTTGAAGCTCTCGAAACAATAATAAAATAAACTTAAACTGGTAAAATTTTGTGCTGAGGTTTCAAACACCATTCAGCTGCAGACAAGATAATACAAAAGTACATGGTGTGACTATAATAGCATAGGTACACTTGGAAAGAATTTAAGGTCCTATAAATTACACAAGCAAGCACTAACATGATTAAGAAAACTGACACTTGTTATGGAATTGATTGATAACTTAAACTTTGGAAATCCTTGAGTATATGTTGAGGTAGCGTCAAAGAGGGTAGAAAGTGTTAAAAACGTCAAGTTAATCATTGATGATCAAGGTTTAAAAGAAATAATCAGTGAGTGATTAACCAAGTCAGAGTAACATTCTCTGCTTCTCAACCTACCTCAATTAACAATCATGTTTCTGATTCAAGTTCTTTATTATTATGATTTCTGTTGATTAGTTCTTTGTAGCAATTGATCTGACATATTGTTGGAGAAGAAACTTACATATAAATTTTACTTTGCAAATGCTTATACAATAGTTTACACCTTAGAAAGACATTAGTTTCTCACAAGCATGACAAGTAAACGCTTACCAGTGTCATAAAAGCACAAAGCACAATGTCATGTGCAAGGTTTTACTTTTGCTTCAAAGCGCAAACCACAGAACAAAACGACGCTTTTATTAAACAAAAAGTTAATGAGTTTTACAAAACTATTAATATTTAAATACATTCATTAACAACACAACAACACCAAGCCTTTATCCCACAAGTGGGGTCGGCTGCATGAATCATTTTTCTCCATTACGTCCTATTGAGTGTCATATTTTCATTTAATTAAAAAATTAAAATCATTTTTTATACAATATGCCCAGGTCTTTCAATGTCTACCTCTACCTTTCTTAACCTAAATCAAATCCAGAACATATACTCTCCTAACCAAATCATCAGATGGTTCACGTTTAACATGACCAAACCATCTAAATCGACTCTCTATAATTTTGTCTGTCATTGGAGCTACACCAAACCTTTCGCAAATACATTCGTTTCGCATTGTCTCTAAGTGTAAAGCCATTCATCCACCAAAATATTCTCGACTCAGCAACACTTAACTTAGTTTTATGCTTCTGCTATATAGGCAAACATTCTGCATCATAAAGCATTGCGAAACTCACCATCTTATAAAATTTTCATTCAAGTCTAGTGGTACTTTTCTATCACAAAATAGGCCCAATGCACTCCTCCACTTCAGCCATTCAACTTGAATTCTACTCATAACAACCCCATCTATATCACCATCACATTGAACAATAGACCCGCGATATCTAAGAGATTCACTCATTCTAATAATTTTATCACCCATTTATACCAGACAAAACCCAAACCACAATAAAAATGTAAATTTATAATGCTGAAATGTAAAACGGTTACAAACCAGACACTTACAAACAAGAAATAAAAGACAACAAACATAAACGAACACCCTAGGGTAAGGACGACGGTGTGAGGTGGTTGCTAGATATCGAGGTGAGGGGGTTTGGAGGGACTTAAGAGAAGTTGGCTGCGAGGTGAGCAGATGAGAGAAGGAATCGTGGTGCAATGGGAGGGGGTTAGGTTGGTTGCGGGTAGCAAGAGATGCAGGGGAAGGACTGAGTAGGGGTTGTGATTATGTAACAGCAGCATAGGGGAGCTGGATGTTGCGACTGGTTTTTTACGAGAAGGAAAGGAAGGTTGTAGGAGGGTAATAAACGGGACAACAACGACTGTAAGGCAGAAGAGGAGTCCATGTGAGTGCAGACGTGGGTTTATGGGTGGTGGTGTTTGTAGGGGAGGGGGGGTGACGGCAAAGAGGAAGAGATTGTAGGAGGAGCTAGTGGGTTGCTGCATAAGCAATAACTTGTTGTTTTATGGGACTGCAACAAGAAGAGGGGATGGCGGCAGCGAAAGAATGGTTGCAAGTCAATGGGAGTAAAAAAGATGGAGATAATCATCACCTCGGATGGGGTTACAGTCGGAGCACTTATTTCGTTGTCGGATACAACCCTTAAAAGGGAAAACACAATATTGAATTCCGATTCAAAAACAAAACCCTCAACTCTAAACACATCATCCCTTATTTATAATGAAGCTAGGACAAATTTTAGGCAATATTTAAAATAGTAAAAAGCATCAAATATAATCAGGATTTTAGATCTAGGCAAGAAAATAAAGTGAGGGGAAATCAGATTAAGTAGGTGAATAAAAGTAATCAAAATTCAGAATTTGGTAAGGACTTTAAAATATAAAGGCGCTAAGAAAGAAAGAATGGAATGAAAGGAAAGTAAGGGGAAAAGGAAAGGGATGGGAAAAAGAAAGGAGGGAGAGGAAGAAGGGAAAAGGAAAGGAGGTTCGGTAGCCTTCCCCCTTTGAGGACCGGCTGGTCCAAACAAGCTAGACCGAACCCTAGGCCAGTCCCGCCTAAAGCGCCGCGTGACCCATTCTTACAACCCTGCCACTAGATTTACCACTACTAAAATTACATTCCATGTATTCAGTTTTAGATCCCCTCAAACAAAGACCTTTAAACTCTAAAGTAGACCTCCATAATTCAAGTTTTTCCTATAACCCAAAAGAAGGATATCATTAGCAAAAAACTTACGCCAATTACACAATATATATTATGACTTAAAAGTTGATATAAAATTAAAAAAAAATGTGGTACACTACATTACTATATGATCGAGAGTTCTCGTTTCTTCTGGATGTATTCTTATTCCGAGAGAGATAAGATTAATACTGTCGGCAGCTCTTGTAATTCCATTGCGGCTAAAGGGTCGGTTGTACTTACAACATAGCTTAATTTGGATTCTTTGATACACCTTCCTTTACGTAAGTGCAACCTCTAATTGGTCAGTAAGCTAACATGTGATCTTGATTGCGTTGCTCATTTTTCCTCTGATGTTTCTACCTTTCAGGATCGTCATTAGGGGAGGATGAATGGAACTTCTAAGCGGGTAATCGGACTCTATTTTTCCAAGAAAATGGCATAGATGATACTGAAACTCAGTCTCATAATTGTAGTTTTTTGTTTCTACTACATTTCCAATTATGATTTTACATTGTTATTAGGTAATCCCAATTTTCATTATTTAAAACATTTGTATCCCTTGATGTTTATTGATAAAAATCCATAGTTTAAAAGTGAAATTCATCAATTAGCAAAGCATCAACGTGTCTCATATCTACACCATCTTTACACTCTTTCCACTCTTTTTTCACTCATTCATAGTGATTTATGGGGACCCTCTCCACTTTTGAGCTATACAAATAAAAAGTGGTTTCTTACTTTAAATAATAATCACACTCGAATGTCTTAGGTTTATATGTTAAAAAATAAATCAATGTGTCTCATATCTACGGCATCCTTACACTCTTTCCACTCTTTTTTCACTTATTCATAGTGATTTATGGGGACCCTCTCAACTTGTGAGTTATACAAATAAAAAGTGGCTTCTTACTTTAAATAATAACCACACTCGGATGTCTTAGGTCTATATGTTAAAAAATAAATCTGAAGTTGCGGTCAATTTTAAAAATTTTCACTCCTTCAATTTAATCCAATTCAAAACAAGTATTCAACTCCTTCGGACCGACAATGACAGTGAATACTTTAACTCTATATTGGAAAAATTCTTAGTAAATAAGGGTATCCTCCATCATAGTTACTATACGGATACCCCTCAACAAAACGAGGTAACCGAGCGAAAAAATAGGCATCTTCTTGAAGTTGCTCGTTATATTATGTTTTAAACGAATGTCCCTACATGTTTTTGGAAGGATGTCATCATCAGCACCAACTACCTCATCAATAGAGTTCCCACAAAAATCCACAACTTTCAAAACTCATTGTCCGGTCTTCATATCATGTTTTCCTACTAACTGGTCCTCCACTTTAGCCCACAAAATATTTGGGTACACGACCTCTGTTCGGAACACATACCTAACCTATAGTAAACTTGATCCCCACTTAATCAAATGTGTCTTCCTTGGCTATTTCACCACTCAAAAAGGCTACTGGCGTCTGGATCTTACCACTGATAAAATTTCTAAGGGTAGGGATATGACAAAGGGGCAAGTAACTCAAACTCGATCTCAAGTGGGTTTAAAGATCAAGAAGATCCCTATACATATATAGATATATATGTATATGGACACGCATTCATCTATAGTTCAAGTGTTTATTCATCCATCCAAGGGATTTCAGGTTCAAACCCACTTTCAAGTCACATCAAAAAGACTTTAAGCTAGCTAGGAATCGAATTGATTTTGATTGATGGATTGACTTGAAAGGTATCAATTCTGAGTGAAGTTCAATTTGATCAAAACTCTCAAAAGCCGTAAGGATATATTGCTAGCAAAAAAAAAGATAGCTTGTAAATTCTGCTAACTAGTCTAGCAAAAAGTTGTTCATCCCATAAATAGTACGTTTGATGGGCCACCACTGGATCATATTTTTCATACAACAAGAAGCCTTTATCCCACTGAATGGAGTCGGCTACATGAATCATTTTCTACATTATGTCCTACTGAGAGTTATATTTTCATTTAATTCTAACAAAATAAGATCATTATTTATACAATATGTCCAATTTTTTTTAGGTCTACCTCTACCTTTCTTAGAGTAAGTTAAATAAAAAATGTTTACTCTCCTAGCAGGGTCATCAGATGATTGATGTTTAATGTGACTGAACAATCCAAGGCAACTCTCTCTACTCTTGTCTGCCATGGAGCTACTCCAACCCTTCCACTAGATCATATTTTTCATCATAAATCATTATTAAGCTTTACCTTCTATAGGAAGCAGAGCACTAGTACAAGCAGTTCAAGAAAATCCTCAAGCTAAAATTATAGTATTTACTGAGAATCACCTGGAAACCACGTGATTTAGCCCCGAGAAAGTCAGAACAACAGGCAGCACCACAGAGGCACCGAACTTTGGTACCACCATACCATTCAAAGTTGTAGTTATAGGATAGTTCTGTTCCAGTCGAAATATCTTGCTTTGCAAATATACCCACCCTTATTTCCCCCAACACATTCCATTTCCTTGTTTCGCAGTTTGGTCCGCTGCACTCTTCAAAAAGAAGATTATCAGATGTCAGGGGAGTATGAAAATGGTTTATTAGGTAAAAGGACAATCTAAGAAATCTAAAAAGAGGATGGATGAGATATTTGCATGCATGCATGCATCAATCCTTCCACCGTCCATTATAAGCACATGCGTAGTTTTTTATATGCAGCAAAGTAGTAATGTTGACAGTCAGCGCATTATTTTAAGTAACACATGGAACATGCTAACAATTTAAATTCACTTCTATCAAGAATTAATGTTATCCTATGAAACATGGCATTAATAGGAAATTCAAATTACCCGCAATTTTAGTATTTTAATCTAAAATCTCTGACCACTTCTCATCTATTAAGAGTGGACCAACTTTTGAGGCAAAAAGAGAGCTCCATTTCAAAATAGAGCTCCCACAATTTTTTTAGTTTTTGTTCAGTTAGAGATATAAATATAATTTGATGAACTAAATGAAAATATGATCTTAAATTATTAGAATTAAATAAAAATATGACATTAAATAGGACGCAATGGATAAAAAGGATTCATGTAGCCGACCACACATAGTGGAATTAAGGCTTTGTTGTTATTGTTGTTGTGGAACATGCTACCAATTTGAATTCATTTCTATCAAGATTTAAATTATCCTATGAGACGTGGCATTAATAGTAAATTCAAATTACCCGCAATTTTAGTATTTTATCTAAAATCTCTTACCACATCTCATCTATTAAGAGTGGACCAACTTTTAAAAGAGAGTTCCAATTCAAAATCCACCTCCCTCAATTTTTTTTAGTTTTTGTTCAGTTAGAAAGAAAAAAACATACTCAAAATCTAAAGTGATAGGACATACTTATTAGTCCATCAAATTATAGTTATATCTATGAAGTATTTATTAATCTGTAGTAAGAGAAAGGACCTTTGATTTTTAAAACCTAATATTACAGAATATAAATAAAAAATAGTTTTTCCTTACTTAAAAAACTAAGATTTTAATGGAAGGACAAGATATTTTAAATCAGATCAAATTCAAAGTATACATGAATTCAATTTACAGTTCAACAGAGGAATAATGTATGCATTTTTTTTAATGAAGTTTTAATTTTTACCGGCCAATCAAATGCTGTTAACTGTATCATATGAAGCTCTCACAAAATCTATTTTGATTCCTAAATATTAAAATTCAATTTTGAGTTGACTCTAATCAATCTAGAATAAGTTAGCTCGAGTCAAATTGACTTTAATTTTTAAGTCAAGCTAAATTAACTCGAACACAACTCAATATCAACCTTAATATTAAAAGTATATACAATTTTGATTAATTCATTCTCTCCTTAGCATTAATAATTGAATTGGAAAAATAAACTCCATAAAAATTTGTAATTATCTCATGCATTGCATGGGATAACTTTCTTGCATGTGTAAGTGCGTGTGAGATTACCATGAATGGTTGATAAATCTGGCCAGGTTCCCTTTCCTAGTGGCATCAATGGTTTCATGTCCATTAAGAGAAATAATATATGCATCCTTCAAACCTACAAAAATTGAAGAGACAAAAGATTAATCTTTAGGAAATGAAATTCATTTAGGCTTCATTTGATGGATTCATTTCTATGCATATTTGATAGAAAGTTATTTTTGGAAAGCCGTGTTTTAAAGTTATTCTGAAACAGCAACGGCTGCTAAAATAAACTCAAAAGTTTTTCAAAAGTGTTTATATAAAAGTAGTACCCTAACAGAACTTTTTGACATTTTAAACGGCTAGTAGTATAAAAACTTTTCCAAGTGGAACTTTAATGATTGCCAATACCTTCGGCTTCATATGCTTGAGATCTTTGTTTAGCTTCCTTCCATGATATGACTNGAAACTCGAAAGTTTTTCAAAAGTGTTTATATAAAAGTAGTACCCTAACAGAACTTTTTGACATTTTGAACGGGTAGTAGTATAAAAACTTTTCCAAATGGAGCTTTAATGATTGCCAATACCTTCGGCTTCATATGCTTGAGATCTTTGTTTAGCTTCCTTCCATGATATGACTTCTCCACAATACTCAATGACAAATTGCCCAGCCTGAATTAGAATTGAAATCGCCACATTTGAAGGGCAAACAACAATATAAAAAAGAGAATTGTCGATCACCCACAAATTAAAATAAGCAGTAAATATAAGCGGGAAGGCTGTGGGTAAATTTTGAGATGCATTAATGCTAATAAAAGGCAAAGNGACATTTGAAGGCCCAACAACAATATAAAAAAGAGAATTTTCGATCACCCACAAATTACAATAAGCAGTAAATATAAGCGGGAAGGCTGTGGGTAAATTTTGAGATGCATTAATGCTAATAAAAGGCAAAGGTTACCTTGATGTCTTCATCTGCAAGAAGGCCCCATCCACGGCCTTCAGTCTTAAATAATGTTGATTTAGCATACTGGCATTTCTGAAACCTCTGCAATAAGAAAAACTTGTGGTTTAACAATAAATGGTTACAAAATTTCCACAAACTACGAGAAGTACCCACATTAGTATTGAGAACTGTCTTTGTTTTAGGGGCATTTCTTTTAATATCGAGAATTCTCCTTGAATATCAAGGACAGCGCATTATTATGAAATTATGGCTGATGATACAGATTGAACGGACATAAGAAAGCTATCTTAAGAACTAAAATAAACGACAAAGTCGTATAGTATTGTGCAAGATCAGTAAGCATTGACCAAAAGTAAGAAGTTAAACTTTACCCTTCTTTTTATTTTTTATGATTCAAACCTAAGGGCTCTCCTTTTAAAATAAGAGGTCAAGATCTAAAGTTCGAATTCTTGCAGAAAAAATAAAGACACGGGACTTAGGTAAAGTACTGTAATATCGATAACAATATCCGATAACATAAATGCATTAAAGAAACCTAATCCATCCAAGATCCCTATTAAAATGTAGGGTACATTCGGGGCAGTTACAGCTGTTTGAAGAAGTTGTCATGCAGCAACTGTGTGATTAAGCTACTACGGAAAAGTTGTGCGTATATTTGCTTAGTTTAGTTGTGCAGCAGCAGTGTTGCAGCTGCTTATGAAAAGAAAATATTTTTGTCCCGATATTGTTGTATTGGTTGTAATATAATAATAACTCATACAAAAAAATAAAAAATACATTCAAAATCCTCAAAAACTTACAAGTTCAAATATTATATCTAGAAGTGACATCTCACTTAACAGTAACACAACAATCAAAATAAAAAATAAAAATATAAGAACAATTAATATTATACAAAATTAATTTTAAAGCCAGAAGATCAATTCTAAAGGATAATTTTTAAAATAGAGGAGAGGACACCAACATATACGATCAATCCTACAGGATAAATTTTAAAATAGAGGAGAGAACCAACATATGGAACTACCACGAGCCCCCCCTCATTCCTATAATGTAAGCACTTCATAAATTAACCTCACAAAAGTAATTAGCATATATGTTATATGAAATGGCATAGAACGGGAAAGACCGAAGAGAGAAATTAACTTCTATAAAAGTGATCAACATATTAGTATATATGCAATATTTCAAGTATCATCTATATAGTTGTTTCTATTTTATGTTGATATAACAAGATGAAGCTATGAAGTCCAATGCTCTGTGTAGAAACAAGAGCACTTCTGATGTCTTTAAAAAAGCCCAAAAACATTAACCCTCTGATCCTAAACAGTGATTTCAGAAATGGATGGACACAATGCCACTATTCAAAGAAAACAAAAGCAAAAGCATAAGGCGTAGAGCTCCAAGCCAACAATGCATTCACATGAGCAATTATGTTATCTTAAAAAAATCCAAAAAACTAAACAGTGAATTCATAATAGGATGGACAAAATGCACCACACTCCCAACAACAATCCATCACAACATGTTATGTGTAAATAAATAAGCAATTCTGACATCCAAAAAAGCTAAACATTGATTTCACAAAAGATGCAAACCCTAACCACACTCCCTACATCAAGCCACACAGCAAAAGCACAATAACATGAAGCTCTGAAATAGAATGTTCTGTAAAAAGATAACAACAATTATGCCAGCCTAAAACCGCATCATCACAATGCCACCACAGGCCAACACCAATGCACCACAACAAAATAAATAACAGAGAGTTATATTGTGTGTTTGAGAGGGTGTTGAGGCAGTCAATCCCCACAATACCAATTTCAAACGCCAAAAAAAGCATCACCATAATTGCACCACAGCAAACACATCCACCAAATGGAAATCAACAACTCAATGGAAACTAACAAAAACAGTATAGCTAACTGAATAGAAAGAAGAAATCATCCGATTTTAGGGCATAAATCTCCACACCAACGACCTCCAAATGTCAAAAATCAAAGCATGAAGCGCAACTAAATGGAAGAGAGCTAGGGTTGTGCATTATTTGGTCAAAACCGAAAAACTAAACCAAACTGATGAAGTTTGGTTGGTTCGGTTCAGTTTCAACAATGAATTTTGGTTTTTGGTTTTTAAAACTTTAACATTCTGATACCGGAAGAAACTCAAACCACAAATATTATTACTCAAATTCAATAGGGTTACAGCAATGACTCTTTAAAATAAGAAAACAACAACAAACAGACACAAACGATTCCCTAGGGGAGAGCAACGGTGTTGTATGGAGGTTGGCTAGGAAGGGGTAGGGGTTATGTTGGGTTGTTGGATGGACAGTGGGCAAGGGCTAGTATAGATGTGGGGTTGCGGCAGATATTGTTGGAGTTGGGGGTTGCTGCAGGTGGGAGAAAGAGCAGCGGGTGTGGGGTGTTGGTGGAAAGATGGTGGTTGCAGTTAAGGTAAGGCTATGAGTGGTATACGGGCATACGGCTTGGGGGTGTTTGTGTGTGTGTGTGTGTGTGGGCACTAATAGGATGAGACAGTAGTGGGGGAAAAAGTTTTCAGGATATGATGGCAGTGTGGAAGGATGTGGTGGCAGCGGGGAGTGGTTACGGTAGTGGGGTAGGGGAAGATGTGGGCGTGGGGGTTCACGGAAGAAAAGTAAAGGGAGCGACTGGGAAAAACCATTCAGTAGTGTTGGCATTACAGGAGGCAAGGAAAACAGCTGGGAAACGAGGGGTGCTGGCCGGTTGGATTACGGCTAAGTAGGGCATCAGTTACAGGTATAGCTAGGCGGAAAATATGTTGTCAAGATATGGATGGGAGGAAAACAGTAGCAAAGAGATGACTGGGAGGATGACAATGGAAGTCAGGGGAAGGTAATCACCACCGGGGAGAATGGACATGGCGGGAGCACCACCATTTCCGTCGAATACAACCTTGAGAGGAAAACCCAACATCAGCGGTTGTTCACACAGAATCTGAGATCAGAATATGACAAAAACTAAATCCTAAAGCATAAGAACACATATAAATAGAAGAGGGATGGGCGGGAAATGAAAACATGAAGAGGGAAAATTCCTACCTATTGAAAATGGGAGAGGGGGCCAGTTCATCCCCCCTCTCTCAACTAAACCGGGACGAGCCAAACCGGATCAGCTATTGGAGGAAAAATCCAGGTCATTCTCCGGGAGATTCGACCTCATTCGTCCAAGCTCCTGGATCCTCATGGTACAGCGTTAAATTCTCTGGTAGGTCATTCATGACGGTGTTGTTATTCCATAACACATTCTGGTAGAATAGGTAGTCATCCTCTTTTGGCACATACTAACTAGAAGCTGCATATAAAGGTGGGTTCACGCAATGCAACTCTCAAGCCCTTACATCTGACATCTCCTTCCACCTCGCGTGCCTAGCATGCGATGGTTGAGTAGCAAGTATGTGAGGAGAACTCAATTTTGAAATGAAATATATGATAGGCTACGCCACTCTCACTAGCGATCACTTAAGAGAGACGTCTTCGTCAGTAATAGGACCTGGATCTCATTGAAGAATGTTCATCCCCCTAAGCTTTTAGGGCACATTTCAAACTTAAGGTTCAACCTACCCACTTGAAAATCTGTTGATGGGTGTTCCGCTGAGCTGAATCTAACATCTGAACTACTCATTGTAATAGTCCAGGCACGACACATAATGACTCCTCTTTGGACATGTTCGACCTCTCTCCGTAGGGACAACTCAGGAGAGGGTCTATAGATCTGACATATCTGCCTTTCTCTTGTTTGTGGGGGCCATGTGTCTGATCTCGACTACTCCAACTCATAACTGCATTGGCCACTTACAATAAAGTCGGTTGGAGTCTCTTCCATGAGCTCAGCGTTGAAACTAAGTATATCTTGTCCTCGTCAACTAGAAATGGGTTCTCATTTATGTCCTCACCATCTTCAGTGTTTGTAGCGTCTTTACCCAACTTTTTGATGACGCCCTTATTGGTAAAGTAAATTAATCCCCTAGTTGTACATTCTGCTTCAACATGTCCAAACCCGTGACACTTGCAACATTTTTTGACAATGATAGACTTGTGGATTGCTTTCATTGGATAGTAGCAAGGAGGGTCGCTTGGTGATGCAATCTCTCTACTTAGGAAGCTAGAGTCTGCAACTTTTGGCTGTAGTAAGTTGGAAGGAACTGGCGTTCTGTTTCTCGCTTCATGTTCATATCTTCTTGTTTCCTGCTTCGACCTTTAGGATCACGGTTGAGGGTAGCCTTCAATTGGATTTTCATGTCTGTAATCCACTGCCGAAGTCAACGGATCCCTCGCCGTATCTCCTCCCGGGAAGGCTCGGGCATGTATCTCAATGGTGGCATGGCTAGGGTTTAAAGTTGGGAGGAGTAAGAGGGTACAGGAGACTCGTTGAGGGTGTAGGACAAGTAATTTATGGTTGTTGATTTTGAAAATAAGCAAGGGGGAGTTAGGGTTATGTCAAGATTTTAGCTAGGATTTGGGATAAAGGAAAAAAAATTTTGGTGGAGGTGTCTTGGATATGAGCGGATGGGATGTGACAGTAGTGGGGGCAAAACTGTCAAGATATGGTGGCAGTGTGGAAGGATGTGGTGGCAGAGGGGGAAGGTTTGAGTGATTGTTACGATAGTGGGGTAGGGGAAGCTATTGGCGTGGGGGTTCATTATAGAAAAGAAAAGGGAGCAATCAAGAAGAATCGTCCAGTGGTGTTGGCGTTACTGCCAGCAGGGAAAGAGGCTGGAAGAGGAGAGGCGCAAGCGGGTTGGATCGTGGCTGGGTAGGGCAACAATGACAGGTACAGTTGGGAGAAAAATCTGCTGTCAGGATATGGCTAGGAGGAAAACAGTAGCAAGAAGATGATTGGAAGGATGGCGATGAAAGTCGAAGGAAGGTAATCACCACCAAGGAGAAGGGATACAGCCATAGCACTACCCTTTCCGTCGGATACATCCTCGAGAGGAAAACTGAACGACGACGGCTGTCCACACAGAATCCGAAATCAGAATATGACAAAAACTAAAACCTGGGGCATAAAAACACATATAAAAAGAAGAGAGATCAGCGGGAAATTAAAACATGAAGGGCGGAAATTCCTGTCTATTGAAAAGTGGGGGAGGGTGTCGGTTCAGCCCCCTCTCTCAACTGAACCGGGTCGGGCCAAGCCACTTCATATTTTGGAGGAAAACCCTCGTGTCATTCTCCTAGGTAGCTTCGATCTCATTCTTTGAAGCTCATGGATCCTCATGGTGCGGCGTTAAGTTCTCTAGTAGGTTGATCATGACGGTATTGTCATTCCACAACACATTCTCGTAAAATATGTAGTCATCCTCTTTTGGCGCATACTGAACGGAAGGTGCACATAGAGGTGGGTTTCTGCAATGCAACTCTCGAGCCCTTACATTTGAAATCTTCTTCTTCCGCTTCTCATGCCCAAGGTGTGGTGGTTGAGTAAAAAGTGTGTGAGGAGAACTCAATTTTGGGATAAAATTTGGGGCAGACTGCGCCACTCTCACTAGCGATCACTTAGAAACGACTTTTTCTTCAGACAGGACTTGAATCTCATTGAAAATTTTTCATCACATTTTAGAGTTGACGTTCAGCCCACCCGCCTGGAAATTTGTTGATTGGTGCTCCGCTGAGCTGAATATAACATCTAAACTACTTATTGTAATAGTCCAGGCATGACACATAATGACTCCTCTTTGGACATGTTGGACCTCTTTCCGTAGGGGCAACTCAAGAGAGAGTCTATAGATCTGGCATATCTGTCTTTCTCTTGTCTATGGGAGCCCTGTGTCTGATGTCGGCTCCTCCAACTCATAACTGCATTGGGCACTTACAATGAAGTCAGTTGGAGTCTCTTCCAAGGGCTCAGTTGGGACTAATTGTATCTTGCCCTCCTCAACTGGAAACCGGTTCTCCTCTTTTATGTCATTGTCGTCTTCAGTGTCTGTGGTGTATTTACCCAACTTTTTTATGAAGCCCTTATTGGTGAAGTAGATCATTCCCCTGGTTCTGCGTTATGCTTCAACATGTCCAAATCCATGGCACTTGCAACATTTTCTAGTTGCGATTGACTTACGAAATGGTTTCGTTGGATACTAGCAAGGGGGGTCGCTTAGTGATGCAGTCTCTCCGCTTCGGAAGCTAGAGTCTGCAACTTTTAGCGGCAGTAAGTTAGAAGGAACTGACACTGTGTTTCTCGCTTCATCTTCATATTTTCTCTTTCCCCTTTCGACCTTTCGGATCACGGTCGAGGGTAGTTTTCCATTGGATTTCATCTTCCATGTCTGTAATCCACCGCCGAAGTCAACGGATCACTCGCCGTATCTCCTCCCGCGAAGACTCGGGCATGTATCTCAATGGTGACATGACTAGGGTTTAGAGTTGGGAGGAGTGAGAGGGTATAGATGACTCGTTGCGGGTGTAAGAAAAGCAAATTTATGGTTGCTGATTTTGAAAATCATCAAGGGGAAGTTAGGGTTTAGTCAAGAATTTGGCTAAGTTTGGGAATAAAGAAAAATTTTGGTAGAGGTGGCTTGGGTAGGGGCGGATACTAGGGAACCCTAGGATAGAATTCGGGTTGGGCTAACTCTGATACTAAATGATACCGGAAGAAACACAAACCACAATAAAAAAGACAAATATTTTTTATATAA
The DNA here is from genome assembly GCA_002079205.1 of Phalaenopsis hybrid cultivar. Taxonomy (NCBI): domain Eukaryota; kingdom Viridiplantae; phylum Streptophyta; class Magnoliopsida; order Asparagales; family Orchidaceae; genus Phalaenopsis; species Phalaenopsis hybrid cultivar. The sequence goes on from JXCR01122030.1 coordinate 97,199, forward strand.
TTAAGGATTCATAAAATTGAATTGATATTATGTATATAAGATATGCAATTCGTAATCTTTGTTCTTAGCCAAACACCAATAAACAATTAAAATTGGTTTGTTCATAAACGAACTATTTAAACCGAATTGAATTTCGGTTCGGTAAGTTCGGGTTGATCAAATTTTAGATTGGTTTGGTTTTCAGGATTCTAAATTTCGGTTTGGTTTTATAAATTTTAAAGTAAATCCATACAAACCGACCAAATGCTTACCCCTACGAAAGCCTCTCATAAAAACGGAAGCATGCTCAATGAAATAAAAACCTCAAACTTGGCCAAAAAAACAATCTGCGGATAATGCATATAGTTCGAAAATACCACCACACAAGAGATCGGAGAAAAGAGGATAAGAAAAACGAAAATCAAAGATACCATGTGCGGGATCGGTTGAACTATCGGAGGTGAGAAGGCAGAGAAGCTAATGCAAGGGCAAAATCTGGAATGAGGGTTCAGAACGAAGGAGGGGCGACAGGAGTGTTTACCCATGTCTAGAATGCAAAACGCGGAGCAAAGGGCACGGCGTAAAATGAATAGTAAAATGTGCTATGTTTGAGCAGCGGCGAAAGAAACGAAAAAAAAATAATGCCATAAAATGCAGTTAGAACCCGCGCCGCTGCCGTGCCGGTCTCACAAACGCATAGTTAAATTGTATGACAATCATGTACGTTTACAAGCAATTAATTGATAGTTTTTACAAATACCTTGCCCAAACTAAACCTTTTTTTTTTTTTTGAAAGGGGACAGATGATATACTTCCCGAAAATAACCTCCAAGAAGTCATGTGGCAGCGTTTAAGAGAAATTAGACAAATTCTTTATGGCATTCACATACAATGGATGCTAATGATTTTGTAAAATAACTGAATCATACTTCTGCTAAAATATAAAATATTGTACTTTAAAGTTTAAAGGTATTAAAAATATATGACAAACGTACTCCACAATTCTATAAAAATACAATTTTCAATATAAGAAAAAACTAGTTAACCATTTGTACTTTGAGATACAGTTGATTCAAATAAGAAATTTTTTTTTCAATAAGTAAAAATTATATATTTTTAAAATTTTTCATCTAGTTTAGGCAATTTTATTTTGTATTTTGCAACATAATCTAATCTGCCCTTTTAGAACACCCGTAGTCAATCCTCATTGAAAATGAGACAACCCAAATTTAGATCATTCTCTGTTCTTTTTTGAAACACAGTCTCCGTCTTTGCACTTTTTTGGCTTTAAATTTAATTACACGTAGCTTCATATCAATTTAATCCTGCAAAACATATATGATGCCTACATTTTGAAACAATATCCATACATTTCGTTCTGAATTATGGAATGAAAATCTATTCAACGAACACAACGTTCCATATTTTGCTATTTAGTGACATCAGCAGTAGATAGCTATAAAACTTACAAATTATTATACTTGCAGGTCATACTTTTAAAGAGTAAAATAACAAACATCACAATTAGGACTATTGATGATATAATCTTGAGCTTGTCCAACCCTAACTTAAGATCAATTCAGAAGCATGCAATTTTATCCTGAAAAGAGCCAAGTTTGATTATAGATAACCTGATTTAATCTCGATTCAATGCAAACACGACTGGCCAAAGAATGATCCAATTTCGATCAATTTTGATCTTCTAAGACATTTTTTAGTCAAAATAAAATATACGGTACTGCATACCCAAATTTAGATCATTCTCTGTTCTTTTTTGAAACACAGTCTCCGTCTTTGAACTTTTTTGGCTTTAAATTTAATTACACGTAGCTTCATATCAATTTAATCCTGCTTAACATATATGATGAAAATGAGACTACCCAAATTTAGATCATTCTCTGTTCTTTTTTGAAACACAGTCTCCGGCTTTGCACTTTTTTGGCTTTAAATTTAATTACACGTAGCTTCATATCAATTTAATCCTGCATAACATATATGATGCCTACATTTTGAAAAAATATCCATACATTTCGTTCTGAATTATGGAATGAAAATCTATTCAACGAACACAACGTTCCATATTTTGCTATTTAGTGACATCAGCAGTAGATAACTAAACCCTAACAAGCAGTGAGATTTGTTTGAGAAATAATGAGTTCTTAATTTTCTGGGTAAGTATACTCCCTCGAATAGAACATCCCAACAGCAGGTTAGCAACATATAAATGCATGCTTCAAATCATCAAGCTAATTCCTACTGAACAAAATGGTTATTACTCGAAGAAAAGATAAATTAACCTGATTCATACAATAATCCCCACAAGGACAATAGCCAGGAGTGCACTCTGTGCTTGTCAGGACATTCAGGCAATGTTCTCCACATGCACTGTCTTGACGATTTGGATTAATCTGACAGTCACATATAGCTATATCCTCTTCTTTTTGCTTTGCATGCCTGAAGTAATAAGATATATGAAAGAGTCATGTAAAATGTAATAAAATTATCAGTAATCAGTACATGACATGGAACAAGCAATGTATAATAATGATGCTGCAAGCACCACCTTCATAGGTATCAGCAATTTCATTCTATAAAATACATAATTTGATCATATTTCAGATGGCTGATTCACATGCGAAGCGCCGCCATAGGGACACTCCCAAGGAACTAGAAAAAAGCTATAAAACTTATAAATTATTACACTTGCAGGTCATACTTTTAAAGAGTAAAAATAATAAACATCACAATTAGGACTATTGATGATATAATCTTGAGCTTGTCCAACCCTAACTTAAGATCAATTCAGAAGCATGCAATTTTATCCTGAAAAGAGCCAAGTTTGATTATAGATAACCTGATTTAATCTCGATTCAATGCAAACACGACTGGCCAAAGAATGATCCAATTTCGATCAATTTGGATCTTCTAAGACATTTTTTAGTCAAAATAAAAATATACGGTACTGCATATAAACATTAATCAACACAAAAAAAAATGCATAGATGTATATAGACATTAATTAAAATCTAAACACATGCATAAATATGAGTACATAAGTAAATGTAGAAATATGATCTAGATCTAACTCGATTGAGCAAGCCTCGACTTAATTTAATTTTAATCCAAGCATGGTTTAGCATTTGAATAGGCTCACTGCCAAATATCCAAGCTAAAATTCAATCTGATTTTTTAGCAATTTTCAATATGAAGACCAAATAACATCATTCCAGGGGTCTACCTTTTAGGAAGCGGATCTAGAAGGGAGGTAGTTCTAGAATAACAAGGAAATGATAATACGCAAAGTTGTCGGCATTTGGACAGGGATAAGAGTCGTTCGGCGGCTGTCTGAACTGAAAACAGCAAGACAAACGATGAAACGACGAAGCATGGACGACCTGGAGGACCACCTATTCCTACAAACACATTACTTGCAAAAGAAAGAGAATAAAGTAATCCTTACAGCAAAAATTAGAAAATACAACCTCCAAAACACGTAAAATAAAACAAAAATCCTTCAAACCTGAAAATAACATATCAATAGCTTTCTCAAAATAACCCTAATTCAAATTAAAATAAAATAAAAATTGGGCCTACAATGGCCTAACGGTGGCAAATTAGCTAAAAAATCTCGTTACCATAGATACATAATGGAAATCCCATCTCCCGCACACCTCGCATATGCGGGATTGCGGATTCGCGAAATCGCAGAATCCAGCAGAACCAGGATCGTGGAATCCCATGCGGGAGAGCTCCTGCATCATTCTCTCTAGCTAGGAAAAGCTTCTTCTTCTCTAGAAACATCTAAATCCCACTGTCTAATGTTCTTTCTCACAAAACACCTAGAGAGATTTTTAAAGTTGGGGTCACTACTGCCTGGTTATGCGTGTGAGTGTGTTGTTATATTGAATTGAAGCTTAGTACCTAGTTTACTTTATAGACACTTCCAAAAATAACTCAAAAATTTCTCATCTTATGAAGACAAGTTGAACATCCCTTAGCAGTGGCAACCTAGGAAAAAGACTATAGATCATAAAATCTTGAAACCCTCTTAGCAAGGGTCATCATGTGTCTGATATCGGCTAATCAAACTCATTGTCTTCTTGGACAACCAATGCTAAGATTATTGATGCATCTCACAATGCCTATAAAAGATAATTTGAGGCACTATATCCTCAAAATCTATATGAATGTGCATTACATTAAACTCCTTCCAAGGCTAGAGTACAATATGTCCCCATCTTTTATAAAAGAATGTGTTCTTCTAGCCATCATGATGTGAGCAATGATCAATTGTTAATGGCTTAATAGTATATTACAAGCATCCATAAGTACCAGATCATGTCACACTTGCTCTTATGACTTGTCGTCAATAGAAAACTCCACAAGACATCTCCTGTCAACTGTATGATCTTATTCGCTTTCTTCAGCCATGATAGAAAATAAATTTGGGTTTGCTTCTGTGTGGTCAGGTTCAAGTTTTCGATCATTTGGGTAGACAACAAATTCTCAAAATTGTTTGTTTTTATAATAAGATTGCATATACTTCCCTTCATGATGAAATATGTATAAAAGAAATTGTGGTGGAGCCATGGATGCTCGCTTGTGAGCTCAGTCTGAAGAATTCGACGAACAACTAGCATCACTCCCACATCAGTTGGTAGTTGATAACTCATTTCAAGGATTCTCATTTTTTCATGTGTCGTTTTCCATTGCTTCAATTGCTCCTTGCTCAGTAAAAAAAATCACCATCATGCTTAGACAATCGGAAGTAATATCTTTAAAACAATATCGCTTGAAACACTTTCTGCCTGGGATAGATTTGATAATACGGGTGGTCTCCACTTTTTCTCCACTCTGGAATGATTTCTCCTCAGGAGCGGCCGACTTGGGAGTTTCAAAGGGTGCACTATTGTTGTATGACTCTAGAGTTGATCTTTGTCTCTAAAGTGTGATCACCTATTGACGTTGTTCTTCCAATTTCAAAGTTATAGTATGTACATTCAGTAGAGACCAATATGGTTGCAATTGCATCACATTCTTGATATTGTATGTTGCTATGGTTCAATCAACTCATATTTCAATATGAGTTAGTTAAATTCTTGGATGTACACATCAAAGATTTTATAACACAGGTTGTGGAGTTTTATGAACCTATGATGTCAACAATGATCTTACTCTTCCATTACTGCTATCAAAGACATTTCAAGTTCTCCTATCACAAAAAAATAAATTTCCTAAGAATGATGACTATCGATTTAACTCTCTTATTTTGGAGAACATTTTTATAGTAAAAAATTTGTTCAACTGTTTGGAGCCACTCAAAAAATTCATCCAGATCCAAACGTCCATCAAAATCTTTCAAGTCATCTTCACTCAAAAATTATGATTTCTATTATATTCTATGTCAAATTATCGGGTTACTGATTCTTCATCACAGGAAACTTTCTGATGAAAGAGAATCCCTTCTTCCCCTTAACCCAGTGACCTCTCTGTATTGTCTCTTCTAAAAAGCAATAAATTTTGTTACAATTAAAGGATCTCCGTTGCATGTCTTGCATTGTAAACTCTTGAACATCTATTTGCATGTTTCTCCTAGGAGAAATAGTGTGCTCTTCTTCTCACGATCAAGGTTTCAGCGGTATTGAATTAAAAAATGGTTTACATCATGTAAATTTTCGGTTTTGTCGTAGGAAAGATGGATAACTAATAATTATGGATTTGTCAGACTCTGATACCAAAGGATATTGCTCTATGGCTCCAAAGAGAAGTTTAGAAAGCGGATTTAGCAATGAGATGGTTCTAGAATAGCAAAGAAATTATAATATGTGAGGTTGACGACATTTGATAGGGGATAGGAGTCGCTTAGCATCTATCAGGACTAGAGCCAATGAGAAACTCCACATGTTCCTGAACAAGCTACACATTCTACTTGCAAAAGCAATATGATGCAACACCACTTAGGACAAAAATCAGATAATACTATCTTCAAACACAAAACAAAACAAAAGCCCCCAAAAACAAAAAAATTACTGAAATTTAGAAAGATAATTTTATTAATATCAAAAGGGGTACAAATATAGAATACAAGAGTTAAAAAAAAAGGAAAGTCATAACACCCAAATCTCTTGGATTAAATTAATTTTTAATAACTACCTAGAGATAACAGAAAAGTCATAAACTAGGAAATACATAAACAGGGAAATAGAAAAATAAGGAAGTATTAAGAAAGGAAAGACATAAACGCCAATAACATGTAACACTCCCCCTCAAATTGAAGCATAGATGTCAATCATGTTCTACTTGAATTTGAAGTTGTTAAACAACATGCGAGAAAGAATCTTTGTGAGAATATCAGCCAATTGTCCAGTAGATGAAACAAACGGAAGATAGATCTCCCCGGAATCAAGTATCTCCTTGATAAAGTGATGGTCAATTTCCACATTCTTTGTACAATCATGTTGGACAGGACTTTGAGCAATAATAATGGCAACTTTATTGTCACAAAACAACTACAGAGGAGCAATAATCGACATATGTAACTCGGTGAACATAATGCACAACCAGAGGGCTACACACACCCCTAAAGTCATAAAACGAAACTCGGCTTCAGCACTACTACGAGAAATCACGAACTTTTTTTTTACTTTTCCAAGTGACAAGATTCCCCCAAATGAATTACGAAAAACTTGAGGTAGATCGTCTATCATGGACGGACTCGACCCAATCAGCATCGGTATAAACTGCAACAGAGCGGGAGTTGAAACGACTAAATAACAAACTTGAGCCCAGTATTTTTTTTTAAATAGTGGATGATTGGATGAACTACAATGAGATGGTGTTCATAAGGGTTATGCATAAACTGAATGACAATACCCACAATTTGACAAATGTCTAAGCGACTATGGGCGAGGTAAATGAGCTTACACGATGCATTAGTGATAGGTTTTGTTCATTGGGCCGGCATTGGGAACATCTAATAATTTCTCATTTGCTGATTTGAAATGGAGAAGCTTGGTATCAGTCAATAAATTCATCACATAATTGTGCTGGGAAAGGCAAATGCCCTGCGAGGACCGGGCTACTTCAATGCCTAAGAAATACTGGAGAGACCCTCAGTCTTTCATTTCAAAAGATGCAATGAGGAAGCCTTTGAATGACTCCAAGGCTGGCATATCATTACCTGTGAGCAAAATGTCTTCGACATAGATGATGAGGATGGCAATACGACAACTGGATGAATGCCGAAAAAATAGTGTATGATCAGATTGGGCTTGAGGGAACCCATGGCCCACTACCACCTGAATGAACTTGACGAATCAGGCCCATGGGGATTGCTTCAATCCATGGAGAACTTTCGCAATCGGCACAGTTTCCCACGGGAAGAGATCGAGCCAAATCGGGAGGGTGGAGAGAGACATATAAACCTCATCAACGAGATCATCATTAAGGAAAGCATTCTTAAAGTCTAACTGAAGTAAGGGTCAATCTAGATTCACGACTAGTGATAATAAGACCTGAATAGTATTGAGTTTGGCAACCGGAGCAAATATCTCCTTATAATCAACTTCATAAGTTTGAGAATATCATTTGGAGACCAAGCGTGTTTTGTGCGCTCAAAGGAATTATCAGAGTTAAACTTGGTTCTGAAGATCCACCGACACCCCTACCGCTTTTTTCCCTGGGAAAGATCGACCGCATCCTAAGTATGGTTACGCCGAAGAGCATTCATCTCATCCACGACAGCAACATTCCAAGGCAAGTCAGCCAAAAACAACTTTTATAGTGGATGGGAGACAATGATCTATCACAGAAGTAGCAAATGCTTTTTAGTTTGGAGAAAAACTATAAAACGAGACGTATTTCATCACAGGATACAGAGTTTCTAACGGTATTTGTTTGCATACCTCAATAGGGAGATCCACATCTTCACTCGGATCACAAGTGACCCCTGTAGGTGGAGAAGGAATCTTTCTAAGGATGTCGGTTGGAGAGGATTCCAAAACCCGCAACGGAGCAATGGGCTCGATGATAGGGGCATTGAGACGAGTTCAACGGGCTTTGGACAAAGGTCATGCAGCCAAAGGTCATTTGATTGAGCGGGGATCAAGTTTACTACAAGTTGGGTATGTGTTTCGAACAAAGGTCATGCAGCCAAATATCTTGGAGTCTGATGTGGAGAAAAATCGGTTGATAGAAAAAATTGACATCAAGGTGGATGATAAGGTCTGAAATTTGTGATTGTTGTAGAAACTCTATTAATGAGGTAGTTGGCAGTGAGGATGGCATCCAAAACCATTTAGGAACGTTGGCTTGAAACATAATTAAACGATTAGTCTATTTTTTCACACGGTTATCCCATTTTGTTGAAGGGTAACCATACAGGAACTATGATGGAGGATGCCCTTACTCACCAAGAATCCTCTCAATATAGAGTTAAAGTATTCACGATCATTGTTCGTCCGAAAAACTTCAATATTTATTTTGAATTGGTTTAAAATGAAAGAGTGAAATTTTTAAAATGATAGTAACTTTAGATTTATCTTTTATCCTAATGTGCTCATCAATTAGAGTAAGAAATCACCTTTCGTTGGTCAAGTTCACAGTTCGAGAAGTTCCTCATAAATCACTATGAATAAGTGAAAAATAAGAGGAAAGCGTGTAAAGATGAGATGAATATGACACACGTTGATGTTTGACGAACTGAAAAAATTTACATTTAAAAGAAAATAATTTTTTATTAATAAACATCAAGGGGTACAAATGTTTTAAATAACAAAAACTGGGATGACTCAAACAATAATGTGAAAGCATAATGGGGCATGCAATAGAAAGAGAAAAAATATAACTACAAAACAGAATGTCGATGTCATCTATGTCATTTTCTTAGAAAAAATAGAGTCCAGCTACCCGTTTAAAAGTTTCAATCATCCTCCCCGAACGACGATCATGAAAAATATAAAAAACAGAGAAAATTTGAGCAACGCAATCAAGATCACCTGTTAACATACTAACCAACTAGAGGTTGCACTAATGTAAAGGAATGTGTAATAGGATTCTAAAGTCAATCCTATTGTAAGTAAAACTGATCTTTTACCCGCAATGTAATTAAAAGAGTCATCGGCAATTTTAATAGTATCTCGCCCAGAGCAAGAAGAATAGGCCGAGAAGAATCGTGGCACTCGAATCAATAATACATGGGCTAGAAGAAGCAAAACAAGCGAGTGTCATAAAGATGTTACGTTGGTGAACATGAGAGGTTGATGGTCGGATGAGGTCTAACTAGACCCTAGCAGTTTAATCAAGTGTTCCATCTGATTCTTGATGGCGTCTGTAGATTCGGACATGGTCCACGTAGGCGTCCGCTAAACTATTACAGATTCTAAGGTCATAATGAGACATTTACCAACGAAAGATTTGGCCGAAAACTTATTTGTTGATTCTTCGTGGCATGAGTGGCTCGCAACGGCATGGCAGAGTGTGGAGTATTATTGGAGACCAAGGTTGAAGGCTCGACCGAAGGAGTGGAGTTGTCGAGCATCAAAAGTCTCCAGCTTTCTTCACAGCGAATCTTGGTGAATGATGTCTGAGTTGAAAAGAGAGGATCACACCTAAGTATATTGTCGCGGACTTCATTGAGATCCTTGTTAGGTCTGTTAGGAATTCGAACACGCGATATTTTTTCAAATTTTTTTGAAAGATGGAAATATCTGCAGGAGAGTCTCAAGTGTAATCATAGTAAATGCCACATTCCATCAATAATGTAACGAAGTTGTGGTACTGGGTCACCGTCTTCAATCTCTATTTCACCTCACAGATCTTCTTAAAAATCTCATAGAATTTTCCAAAATTACCTATATCCGAGTAGGTGTCATGAACAGCAGTCTAAAGAACACTTGCAAACAAAAGAAACATATATGAACGGTCAATCGATGTCTCCGTAGAATTAATCAGCCATGACATGACCTTGGAGTTCTCCACTTCCGATGCTGCATATGCTAGGTCGGTCTTCGGAGGTTCACGAATCATTACCGTGAGATGACCGAATTTACCACGATCTTTCACGAACAATGACACAACTTGAGATAATTGGAGAAAATTAAAGGCGTTGAGTTTATGGGTGGCAATCAAAAAATTCATGTAGATTGAGGTTGGTGTCGATCCATTGATAGATTCAAGAACCGTGTCAGACTGAAGCTCGATGGTAGAGGAATTAACCATGGCTCCAATTAAAGACAAATGAGAGGTTGGGATGCCCAGACATGGAAGATGAGGATTTCTTGCAAGGATATCATCAAACTAGGATTGCAGGGAAGAAATTCCAACCCAAAAAAAGAGGTTTAATAGGCAGGATGTCGGTCAGGTTGTAGGAAAGGAATTCTAGCCGGAAAAAATGGAGATCCTATGGTTCTTGGTAAGAACCATGGCACGAGAAGACCTGCGGGAAGATTTTCGGCAACAGGAAAAGGTGTTGGTTGTAGGCAAGCGACCGACTGTTGACCTTGGGATGATCCGAAGGGGAGTCAAGGTGCAGTAAGGGCGTCCGATAGCTAGAAAAGGGAAGGAACAATAGCTATAGACCAACAGATGACAATACTAGCAACTGGAGAAGAATCCTAACGGCTAGGGTAAGATCCCTTGGCCCTGATACCATGTTGTAACTTAGCAGAATAATTTTATTGATATCAAAAAAAGTATAAATACAGGATACAAGAGTTATTAAATAAGAAAGACATAACACCCAAATCTCTAATATTAAATTAATTACTAATAACTATCTAGAGATAAAAGGAAAGTCATAAACTAGGAAATACATAAATAAGAAAATGCATAAATAAGAAAATACATAAACTAGGAAATACATAAATNGCATAAATAAGAAAATAAATAAACTAGGAAATACATAAATAAGAAAATACATGAACTAGGAAATATCTGTAAAAAAAAGAAATAAACACTAATAACTTCTAACAAAAACAGCAATATATAAATATTTCCCTATCAAAATAACCCTAATTCAAATTAAAAAAACATACAATTTGGGCACACAATGGTTTGGTAGTAAAGAATTAGTGGGAAAATCCCGTTATTGCAAATATAGGAAGGGAAATCCGGTCTCCTGCTCATCTCACATATGCGAGGTCATTTAATTGCGAAATCCACGAAACACAGAATTCCGCACAAGATAGCTCCGGCATCAACACATCAACAAATTTTCTGATTAATCAATTGAAATTATGTTGAAAAAATTTAATGAATATATGTTTAAGTTCCATTGCATTCCAAATTTAAAATTCTTATAGAAAAATTTATCTGAATAAATACAATTAAACTACTTAAGAATGCATATCCTAGGGATAATCTAATTTTCACTCTATCTATTACATCTTCATCATCAACAATGCTCTCTTCTCTCAGTGAATTTATAGCCTTGTTAATTTGCCTGTGAATCCTTGCTTCCTTAGCTTTTGATGCTATTTTCACAACATCCATTATCAAGTTATAATCATTGAAGTCTATCATCTGCAACATTGACAATATTAGCACTCATATTTCAGTCAAAAACAAAATGTACCCCAAACTATTATGATGGCTTGGACATGCCTTGTTAAAGGCACCCATTGAGAGGAGCACAAGACATTATTGCCTCACCTTGCCTGGCCATCTAATTGAGCACCGACTTCCCTATGACAACAGTAATTTTAGCCCCGGAACTTTAGTTCTACTAGTAATTTCATCATTTCCCCATGCTTTTCTACAAGAGAACCACATATTCAGTCATTGTACTGCTCGGTAAAGGAATTTTTTTCTCTAAAGCACTAACAAATTCAAATTTATCTACTTTCTAGATCTCATATATATATACATAGATGAGCATTTACATGCATACTACAAAATTCTTCTGAATTTACATATCTAATGCCTAAACTTTGATTTTTACATTTCTAACACTCCAATCTTTCAATTACTAAATTTTAAAAGTGAAAGACACCTTTGCATGCATGGACAAAGTGGTATTATTGTAACCATCAAAGTTTAAATGTTAGATATGTAAATAAATATGAATTTTGAGGCATGAATATAAATCTCCATATATATATATATATATATATATATATATATATATATATATATATATATATATATATANCTATCTCTATAAAAAAAAACTAAACATTAAAATTAAAAAAAATATATAAGATTGATAATACTTAAGATTATTTTAGTCCAATTATATCTTTTTTTAATAAAAAAAAGGTACAATTCACTAATCCTCCTACCTGACATCTCATAACAAAAGGGGATTGGAAGAAAAAAAATCGGCACCTCCTGAAATCCACAATGACTCTTCTATTCCAAATTAATTTTCTAACAAAATGTTGGGAAGTTCTTTAGCCTCTACATACTTCATTAATATAGCACACTCAAGCGTGACTGCTTTCAAAAGTCACTTGAATTATCTTACTGAATTTTTTACTACAAACATGTTTTTCATAAAACTTCCTCCAACAAATATTTGTATGACAACATCCACAAATAACATTAGGATAAAGTTGATCATACAGTATAGTACATCTTTTGTGGACATCCATCTAATTTTATTGGTGTAAATTTATCATCCAGACATAAAAAATTTATTCACTACAAAAGATATCATTTTTTATGAAAAATAAAATTTCTTCACTCAAATTTGTCTCCAATGCGAGAACAAAAAAATTGAAAAAAAAAAAAAGAAGGGCTTAATATCTTTTTCCATGAGAGCTTATCTATAACAACACAATAGCTTGCTCCTATCACTACATCTCTATAAATCTATACAAGAGAAAAAAACCAATCCAATGTCTTCAACAAGCTCAACCCAAAGCCATTGTTAAGTAACTTCCATAACAATGATCAATCNAGGAAGCTTAAGAGAGAACTTGAGGCTTTGAGAATGAGCTCAAGTCCGAGATCATCCTCGTCATCGTCGATCGCCGTCGACCACCACTGACCATCGACATCCACCACCGACCTCTGTCGACCACCGTTGACCGTCATCGACAGCCGCCAGCAACCGCTGAACTTCGTCGACCAACTCCGACTGTCCTCGATTGTCGTCGACTAACGTAGATCACCACCGCCCTCCGTCAACCACCGCTAACTAGATGTCGTCAGTCAACGTTGTAACTTGGAAAGCTAGTAACTATTTCCCGCTTGTGGGACAAGAGGCATCTGTAATCATCAACTTATAGTGGATTTTTACAACTTGATCAGGCCCCGTGGTTTTTCCCCTTTACGGGTTTTCCACATAAAAACTTATGGTGTTATCACAGCTTGAATAATTTTCACTTAAGTGTGTGTTGAATCCTCGCGGAACGCTAAGACGATAATCCATTACTCTACCGCCGTGGATTTTCTAGCACGGATCAGTTTGGCGTCGTCCGTGGGAACCTTTCAATCCCACAACTAAAGCACTTACGCAGTCTACTACATGGCCACCAGACACAATGTTCGTGATAATGGAGCATCCCGCTCCAACACCCATCGTACCAGGGAGCAGTTACGAAGCCAAGGGCGACATGCTTCTTCATCTTCTCGCTCTGGAAGATGTTATCCCGCCAATGAAGGTGTTTCGGGTCCTTCAATAGAAGATCGAATGCGTAGAATGGAGAAGTAAACTAGAGATCCTACAACTCCTACGTGGGGCTCAACAACCGCTGCCTACACCATTGAATGAAATTCGTTTACAATTAACTATGCGACGTACGAGAAACATACCGCTCGGAGGAACTCATGCCGACCCGCCTCCTCAAGAAGTAACACATCCCCTGTCAGGTCGTGATGCTGAACTCCTAGATACCGCAAGTTCCACTCATCCATCTTGTGTTGCTCACCCAACATCGCCACATCTTGCTGCCATTCCAGATAACGTCATTCATAACGAACTACGACGCCTCGTCCAGGAAGAGTTCCCCTTAGAGAAAAAGGATTGTTTATACGCTCACCATAACATCCATGAATCTTCTTCCTTAACGGATGCGGTCCTCCAACACCCCATCCTAACGAACTTTAAGCTTCTGAACATCGATACATATGAAGGGACAACCGACCCTTACAAGCATATTGATCATTATCGAACTATCAATAATGATCATGACTTCCTTGGGGGGCTCTGCCCAGGACCTTTTTACTCATCACTGATGCAGGAGACAGTTTGTTCTTACGCTGACCTTGTCCACCGTGTTGAGACCCAAATCACTGCGGATGAGGCCATCAACGCGCATAAATAGCAGTTTGAGAAATTTGGAGGAAAGCGCAAGAATAACACTGGAGATAATAATCAATCTTCGCAACAAAGAAAGTCCGAACAACAGAGGAATCGCGGACTCCTTCCTCAAGTTGTAGGCCAACGAATTGACTATCAAACTAAGAAAGAGTATACACCACTCAACACATCACGTGCTAACGTCTTAATGGCTATCAAAGATGAGCAAGCCGTTAAGTGGCCTCACCCCCTAAAACCTAACTCAGGAAATCAAGAACAATACTCTCATTTTCATCGAAGTCGTGACCACTCCACACATCAATAATTATGCAACCCAAATAAATTTTAAAAATAATAAAGTTTAGTTTATTTAGTACATATAAAAAATTAATATAAAAAGATATAAATAAATATTTTTGTTTGTTTAATTAAGTATTTCAAGTAAAAACGAGTCGAACATGAACATACAAACATTTATTCATGTTCAGCTTGTTAAATAATCGAACTTTTTTTTTTTGGCTCTTGATTAACGAACGAATCAAACATGAGCTATTTATCAATCTGAACATAAGTTATTCTCGAACAACAAACTTTTTTGACAGCCCTATAAAGAGTGCACAACATTTTTTTCAAGGAAATACATTATTTAGTCATTATTTCTCTTTTAAACAATGTGCTAAGATATTATAAGCATATTTTGTTGCATATATTAATGATTTTTCAATCACCTTTGCTTAATCAAGATAAGGATACAATTTTTTTTTTCAAAAAAAATACAATAAAGTAATCATCTACTTTTTTTTAACAATTTATTTAAAATATTTTAAGCATCTTTTGTTCCATATATTAATTATTTTTCAATGACCTTTGTTTGATCAATATGAGAATATAAAGAAGGCACAAATTTTCTTTTTTTTAAAAAAAAAGATCTTATGTAGTCATCTTCTTTTTTTTTTTTTTAAGCAATGCGTTTAGCTATTTTAAGAATGTTTTGTTCTATGTTTTGATGATTTTTCAATGACCTTTGTCCTTTAAGCTTAAAAGTACAAAGAGGGTGCAAACCTATTTTTTGAAAAAAGATGTTATATAGTCCTCTAATTTTCTCAAAGAATGTTTGAAATATTTAAAGCATGTTTTATTCTATATATTGAAGGCATTTCAATGACTTTTCTTGAATATTATGAGGGCACAAAGAGGGTACAAACCTATTTTAAGAAAAAAATGACTTTATACAGTCCTCTTATTTGTACTAAACATTGTATTATGTTATTTTAAACATGTGTTGTTTCATATATTGATGATTTTTAAATAATATTCCCTAAACGACACGAGGATACAGAAAGGGTACAAATATATTTTTTAAGAAAATGGATTTATGATNATGCCTCACCTTGCCTGGCCATCTAATTGAGCACCGACTTCCCTAAGACAACAGTAATTTTAGCCTCGGAACTTTAGTTCTACTAGTAATTTCATCATCTCCCCATGCTGTTCTACAAGAGAACCACATATTCAGTCATTGTACTGCTCGGTAAAGGAATTTTATTCTCTAAAGCACTAACAAATTCAACTTTATCTACTTTCTGGATCTTATATATATATATATATATATATATATAGATGAGCATTTACATGCATACTACAAAATTCTTCTGAATTTACATATCTAATGCCTAAACTTTGATTTTTACATTTGTAACACTCCAATCTTTCAATTACTAAATTTTAAAAGTGAAATACACCTTTGCATGCATGGACAAAGTGGTATTATTGTAACCATCAAAATTTAGATGTTAGATATGTAAACAAATATGAATTTTGAAGCATGAATATAAATCTCCATATTATTCCCCTTCGAAGGTAAAAAGTAACCTTTATAGCAC
This sequence comes from Phalaenopsis hybrid cultivar, assembly GCA_002079205.1. Taxonomy (NCBI): domain Eukaryota; kingdom Viridiplantae; phylum Streptophyta; class Magnoliopsida; order Asparagales; family Orchidaceae; genus Phalaenopsis; species Phalaenopsis hybrid cultivar. The sequence continues at coordinate 113,303 of JXCR01122030.1, forward strand.
GAAGGAATAAAAGATTAATTATCAATGATTTTTAACAAAGAAGGCAACTATGGAAAAATGCAAGCATAAAAATTATCTGAACAAAAATGGAATTTATAGAATACTGGAATTCAACTTTACCATGTAAAAAACTCCCTGAAAAAAAAATGAGCATGTAATGCATCAATATTATATTCTGGAGAAAAATAATTGAAAAGTTTTCCATCACAGAGCAAAGTTATAATATAGACATATCAATGGAAGTGAATAATAAAATGAATTTTTTAGTCAAATCACTTCATTTATTTATTTATTTTTACAAGGCCAGCGCAAAGGGATGCGCATTTACTTACTCTCGCAAAACAGCTAAAAAGCTTGAAAAAGAAAATACATGCATACAGATCAAGAATTTACTTCCGGTATGAGAATTCATTCCTCTGGATATGTTTATATAGAGGAAACCCTTCAATTTGTAGACCCTGCAGACAAAAAAAATAAAAATAGTTTAAAAAAATCTGATATTTCTCAAATCATCGAGCCATTGTTACCGTAAAGGTCGTAAATAAAACAAGCTTTAACAATTTTCATATTCACACACAACAATTGAATAAGGCATTGATGTAAATGTTGGAAGGGATTGCGATAGGGAAGGTGAATGACCCATGAATTCATGTGCTAAATAAAGGAATGCATGTACCATGAGTCCGTGTACAAACAAGAAAAGAGGAGAGCCACAGATTGCTCCCACAGACAGAATAGAAAGGCGACAAGAGGCGGACAACTAAAAAGACATGCAAGGAAGTCATTGGCAAGAACTGTGTGGTTTTTATTTATACTCTAGGTAGCTATATGTATAAATACTGGTTCAAGGAATAAAAAAAATCAATTTTTTCAGTCATTTCTTTTCTATATGATATAAGAGTAAAGTTAGGATCCTCCTTCCAACATTTGTTTTTCCCTCGATTTCAGTCTAATTCTCCTATTGATTTTTTAAACTTTCCTTCCAAAATTAAACCATCATGAATGATCAAAATTTGACTAAAGGATGAATCCAAATAGTACAAATCTAAATTAAACCATCATGAATGGTCAAAATTTGACTAAAGGATGAATCCAAATAGTACAAATCTCATATCATTTGAATAAAAAAAACTATCTCAAGTAATCTCAAATTGTAAAGATCTTTTTGAAAGAAAAATGAGAAATCCACAATCTTGTTTATCCTCCTACAAATCTAAAAGACCCAAAGTTTTGCACTTTGGAATAAAATAGATTTCGTGATTATATCATAGTTATCGAACACCATGATGCCTTAAATCAGTATACCATAAGTATTCCAAATAACCTCAAAAAAAATTTGGGAGGCTGTCAAATAAGCTTACTCAAAGATGATACTCTCATCTACTAGATCGAGACGAAGCTCTTAACAACCAAGCAATGCAGCATTTTTTCCATCGAATATTTCAATACGATGAAGATTCATCAAGTAGATCTAGATTACTACAAAGTTCTCGAGATAAAATATAGTGATAATGATATGATTCTCAAGAAAAAGTAGAAAGAGAAAGGGTTGAATTTCTTGCAGGACTTGATGATGAATTCGACCAAGTTCACATTCAGATCTTGAGTGGAGAGCCTAACTCTGAAATGACAACTATAGAAACTCAAGATAAGAGACTTATTGACACAAAATCTTCCCCAAAAAAAAGGAAGATATTCTTTCTGAAAAAGCAATAAGTAATGCAATTACTACAAAAAAAGGGGGATATCAAAGATAAATATTAAAAACAAATCAAGTTAATCAAAAAGGAAAACTTACCTCATTAAACCAAAAGGGCTCAACTCCGAAGGAGCTGATGAGCTAAAAATGTTTCTTAATTCTCTAAAAACAATTCTACAATCATACTTTCAACCTCAAAATAGTAAATATTCAAACTCTTGTACTTTTAATGTCTCAAGTAGTTTCTCTGAAACCTGAATAATGGATTCAAAAGCCACCAATCACATAGCCAAGAGCCACCAATCAAATAGCCAATTTTGTCAATACTTTTCAAAATCCTTATCCCAGTAATAAAAAATAAAAAATAAATCCCTAATCACAATTGCAGGTCAAAAAAAATTAATATTTCTCCTATATTTAGTTTCAATAATGTGTTACATGTTCCTACCCGAGCAGAACTTATTCACAACCTCACAAAAGAGCACAAACTACAATATGACATTTTTTACACTGCATATATNCCCCTAAAACCTAACTCAGGAAATCAAGAACAATACTCTCATTTTCATCGAAGTCGTGACCACTCCACACATCAATAATTATGCAACCCAAATAAATTTTAAAAATAATAAAGTTTAGTTTATTTAGTACATATAAAAAATTAATATAAAAAGATATAAATAAATATTTTTGTTTGTTTAATTAAGTATTTCAAGTAAAAACGAGTCGAACATGAACATACAAACATTTATTCATGTTCAGCTTGTTAAATAATCGAACTTTTTTTTTTTGGCTCTTGATTAACGAACGAATCAAACATGAGCTATTTATCAATCTGAACATAAGTTATTCTCGAACAACAAACTTTTTTGACAGCCCTATAAAGAGTGCACAACATTTTTTTCAAGGAAATACATTATTTAGTCATTATTTCTCTTTTAAACAATGTGCTAAGATATTATAAGCATATTTTGTTGCATATATTAATGATTTTTCAATCANTGTGTTGCTCACCCAACATCGCCACATCTTGCTGCCATTCCAGATAACGTCATTCATAACGAACTACGACGCCTCGTCCAGGAAGAGTTCCCCTTAGAGAAAAAGGATTGTTTATACGCTCACCATAACATCCATGAATCTTCTTCCTTAACGGATGCGGTCCTCCAACACCCCATCCTAACGAACTTTAAGCTTCTGAACATCGATACATATGAAGGGACAACCGACCCTTACAAGCATATTGATCATTATCGAACTATCAATAATGATCATGACTTCCTTGGGGGGCTCTGCCCAGGACCTTTTTACTCATCACTGATGCAGGAGACAGTTTGTTCTTACGCTGACCTTGTCCACCGTGTTGAGACCCAAATCACTGCGGATGAGGCCATCAACGCGCATAAATAGCAGTTTGAGAAATTTGGAGGAAAGCGCAAGAATAACACTGGAGATAATAATCAATCTTCGCAACAAAGAAAGTCCGAACAACAGAGGAATCGCGGACTCCTTCCTCAAGTTGTAGGCCAACGAATTGACTATCAAACTAAGAAAGAGTATACACCACTCAACACATCACGTGCTAACGTCTTAATGGCTATCAAAGATGAGCAAGCCGTTAAGTGGCCTCACCCCCTAAAACCTAACTCAGGAAATCAAGAACAATACTCTCATTTTCATCGAAGTCGTGACCACTCCACACATCAATAATTATGCAACCCAAATAAATTTTAAAAATAATAAAGTTTAGTTTATTTAGTACATATAAAAAATTAATATAAAAAGATATAAATAAATATTTTTGTTTGTTTAATTAAGTATTTCAAGTAAAAACGAGTCGAACATGAACATACAAACATTTATTCATGTTCAGCTTGTTAAATAATCGAACTTTTTTTTTTTGGCTCTTGATTAACGAACGAATCAAACATGAGCTATTTATCAATCTGAACATAAGTTATTCTCGAACAACAAACTTTTTTGACAGCCCTATAAAGAGTGCACAACATTTTTTTCAAGGAAATACATTATTTAGTCATTATTTCTCTTTTAAACAATGTGCTAAGATATTATAAGCATATTTTGTTGCATATATTAATGATTTTTCAATCACCTTTGCTTAATCAAGATAAGGATACAATTTTTTTTTTCAAAAAAAATACAATAAAGTAATCATCTACTTTTTTTTAACAATTTATTTAAAATATTTTAAGCATCTTTTGTTCCATATATTAATTATTTTTCAATGACCTTTGTTTGATCAATATGAGAATATAAAGAAGGCACAAATTTTCTTTTTTTTAAAAAAAAAGATCTTATGTAGTCATCTTCTTTTTTTTTTTTTTAAGCAATGCGTTTAGCTATTTTAAGAATGTTTTGTTCTATGTTTTGATGATTTTTCAATGACCTTTGTCCTTTAAGCTTAAAAGTACAAAGAGGGTGCAAACCTATTTTTTGAAAAAAGATGTTATATAGTCCTCTAATTTTCTCAAAGAATGTTTGAAATATTTAAAGCATGTTTTATTCTATATATTGAAGGCATTTCAATGACTTTTCTTGAATATTATGAGGGCACAAAGAGGGTACAAACCTATTTTAAGAAAAAAATGACTTTATACAGTCCTCTTATTTGTACTAAACATTGTATTATGTTATTTTAAACATGTGTTGTTTCATATATTGATGATTTTTAAATAATATTCCCTAAACGACACGAGGATACAGAAAGGGTACAAATATATTTTTTAAGAAAATGGATTTATGATCATATGAGTTATGTGATGTGGGTAATGAATCAATCTCAAATCCTTATGAATTAGTTGCAAATAAACTGCTAGACACAATTGNGCTGGCAGGAAAGCGAAAACCTCGCGTCCTCCTGTTCTATAGTCGATGAGGGGAAAAAATTTGCGTACCGTACGCAGGGCTGCTTTCGATTTCGAGGTGTAGGGAGAGTATAACAGGTTATATCTGTATAACCTCTTAAAACTTTTATATAATTATCTTTAATTTATTTATAACCTATTCTATATATGATAACAGAAGCGTGAAATTTATTTGTATGTTACAAATAGCTTACACTATGTTACATAGAGGTTAAAGGGTTAAAACATAGGTATAAACCGCTTATAACCTCCCTATAACCTCGAAATCACATGTAATGTTGCATACGTCTATCGTACGCAAATTTTCTCCCGAAGGAGGCTCGCCGAGCTGCAAGGTCTGCCGGTGTAAAAATATTGTAAGGTCCAAATGTGTATATTATATTTGGGACTTCAATAACATATAAGTACACATATTTGCAAATTTACATTCTATGATAAGAGGAAGTTTTTGAAAGAATTAAGGTTTATTTTTTAATGAAGAAATCTTTCGAAAATATATTTTTAGAATAATCAAGCGAAAGAAAGAAGAAGTGGCCAATGATGGACGGAGTGATACCTTGAAGATGAAAAGTCAACAATGTGTTAATAAGAGTAAACTTAATGATTTAATGATTTAACTGATTGGTAAATTTCACTCCAACCCTAGATTATGATATAAGCTAAAATAAAAATAAAGGAGCTTCAAACCCTAGTTTNCCAAATTACAAAATATCAAAAAATTCATTTTCCTAAAAGTAAAACTAGATCCTCTAATCCTTGTCTGATAATTCACTCTTATATTTGTGAATCTTGAAAAATTCTTAGTATTTGTGAATCTTGGAGAATGTTGTATTCACTATTGATCGCAATCAAATGACATAAGTTCATCTTATCAAATAAAAATTTAATGCCAATCATATTGTTTCAATATTTATCTCTATAAAAAAAATTACTAAACATTAAAATTAAAAAAATATATATAAGATTGATAATACGTAAGATTATTTTATTCCAATTATATCTTTTTTTAATAAAAAAAAGGTATTATTCACTAATCCTCCTACCTGACATCTCATAACAAAAGGGATTGGAAGAAAAAAAATCGGCACCTCCTGAAAGCCACAATGACTCTTCTATTCCAAATTAATTTTCTAACAAAATGTTGGGAAGTTCTTTAACCTCTACATACTTCATTAATATAGCACAATCAAGCGTGACTGCTTTCAAAGGTCACTTGAATTATCTTACTGAATTTTTTACTACAAACATGTTTTCCATAAAACTTCCTCCAACAAATATTTGTATGATCACATCCAAAAATAACATTAGGATAAAGTTGATCATACAGCACAGTACATCTTTTGTGGACATTCATCTAATTTTATTGGTGTAAATTTATCATCCAGACATAAAAAAATTTCTTCACTACAAAAGGTATCATTTTTTATGAAAAATAAAATTTCTTCAATCAAATTTGTCTCCAATGCGAGAACAAAAAAAATGAAAAAAAAAAGGGCTTAATATCTTTTTCCTTCAGAGCTTATCTATAACAACACAATAGCTTGCTCCTATCACTACATCTCTATAAATCTATACAAGAGAAAAAAACCAATCCAATGTCTTCAACAAGCTCAACCCAAAGCCATTGTTAAGTAACTTCCATAACAATGATCAATCTATCATCAAAAAGCCTCCTCTTACCCCATATCCCTGCATGTCCTTTCAATTTTTTTCTCCTACAAAAGACCTTTCTTTCAAATATCAGCTCAAACGCCATTAAAATTTCATAAATCTTATTTGTTAAGAATTAGAAGGATGCCATAAAAGAAGAAATTAATTGCCTAGAAAAAATCATATCTTAGAAATCATTGAGCTACCCAAAGGAAAGAAAATCTATCAGATGCAAGTGAGTTTCTCAATAAAACATAAGATAGATGGAAGCTTTAAATGATAAACAACAAGGTCTACACATTAAAATAACTGTCTACATGGGAATATTAAAGAATTTTATATGGATCGCCCACCAAAATTCAATAACTATTTCATAAAAAATAAGATGTACAATTAATAAAACATCATATGATATTAAATAATCATCAAGGGGGTTTTGATTAATTTATAAAGGCCATGTAAGGAATGAAGTACAAAGAAAACAAAGAGATCATGCACACTTTAAAAATTAATTGGAATACTAATATATATATCATATATTCGTCTTGACATCTGTTTTACAATAAGTCTCATAAGTTAATCCATGTATAAACCAAAGAAATTTTAACTTCAAGCTAAGCCTGGGTCCTTATTGAAAAAGAGATTGAGCAAGAATGATGAAGTAGCACATTGTCACCATACCGCACATCAAGTAGTAGCAATGAAGTGGGCAAGCGAGGAGAACGGGCTTGACTGGTCAAAGTAGAAGTAAGAGAGAAGGTGAAGCGGGAGGTATTGGGTGAAGCAATCGTGAGAGCACAAAGCCGTTGAAAGTGGGCAAGCTGGTAATGGAGGGGAAAACAAGAGAATGAGCAACATGCAAGTAGGATCTTCACAGGACCTTCAAGGGATCTTTGAAACATGAGATCCCCACAAATTCTTCAAGGCGTGAGATGAAGACAAAACAGTTTGTCTAACAAGTCACGTGGCTTCGGCTTATGCCTGCTAGTGGATGCAGCCACCCCTTCATTTCTGCTTGGTTTTCTAATTAAGGAAATCATTAACTCATTGCAGGGATAGTAACAGACTTGATGAAATAATGTTCTAGAACAAGCAGCTGCAACCAAGCATGCAAGAGGTACGAAATGCAGAATTATCGTGTTATATGCAATTCTGCCTTAAACATGTAATAAGTAAAGGGTCAGCTTCTTCTGAGAAACTCTCAGGGAGGAAGACAACCACATAATGTCATATCACATGTATGAGCCCAACAATGCATCAAGGATTAAACGTGAGAAGTCCTCGCCTGCACATCATCTAGTTCACACAAGCTCGTGGTTTCGACAACTGCAAGCATAACTTTGATTGCAATTCCGTTAAGGGTTCTTAATAAGGAATACTGGCTATAATAAAATTCCGATGTAATATACAAATAAACCGCTAGAAACTAATGCCGGGCAACATTTTAAAACCATCAAACCCTAAACTGGCCACAACTCTTGAGCGGCGAGCGGCACCCACAACATTCAATCATGCATAAATCTGTCATGTCTAGAGGAAATCATGAACTTTCAACGCTGCCCCGACCCAAATCCCATAAACAAGAGAGAGTAAAAGAGAAGCAAAGAAGTCCAACGACAATGCTCAGCGAAACGATCGCACGAATTTCGGTTTTAGAATTCCGCTTCAATTTCAAACCATGTATTGCACGGGCAAGGAGGAGAAAAACCACAAACCTCATCGTGAAGCATGATCTGCTGAAACCGATAAACAAGACTCTGGCAGGAAAGCGAAAACCTCGAGTCCTCCTGTTCTATGGTCGAAGTGGCGGTGTAAAAATTTTGTAAATTTTGTCCAAATGTGTCTATAAATACACATATTTGCAAATTGACATTCTAGTATAGGAGGAAATTTTTGAAAGAATTAAGGTTTACTTTTTAATGAAGAAACCTTTCGAAAATATATTTTTAGAATAATCAAGAGAGAAAGAAGATGTGGCCAATGATAGAGGGAGTGATGATCTTGACGATGAAAAGTCAACAAAGTGCTAATAAGAGTGAACTTAATGATTTAACTCACCGGTAAATTTCACTCCAACCCTAGATTATGATATAAGCTAAAATAAAAATAAAGGAGCTTCAAACCCTACTTTTTTTTGTTCCATATATTGATAGTTTTAAAATGTTTTTTTGCTTAATCAGGATGATGGTGTGGAGAGGGTGCATTTTCTTTCAAGTAAATATCTTATTTATGTTTAGTTGTTATTTCTCTTTTAAACAATATGTTAATCAAATTTAAGTGTTGATATGCCATCAACAAATTCTCATCATCCGGCATGAATCTCGAGACATTGCATGGATTTTGAGGTAATATTTTGAGCAAAGAATGTTCATCCTTTGATAATAAATCATCCAGATGCTTGTCTTTAGCAAACTTACAATCAAACTAACTAGCTCGATGAGATGGACCCAATGATAAATTGGTACAATTAGAGTCAAATTGAATCTCGATCAAGCCATTAAACTACATTTGGAAGCTTTCTGGATACATTTGGAATGTCAAATGAACGTTGACTCCAAAGAGCTTATTTTGAAAACAAATCCAACGAGTTCATGATCACTCAATTATGACATTATTATGGTACTCAAATATCCATTAAACATCATCTAATCGAGAAAATTTATATAAGTCATCTAATCATAGCGGTTCATATTCTTCATTAATTGCAACTGGAACTCCATAAATAGAGCTTCACCCCTCTCATGAGGAGAAAGAGAGCTTGAAGTTTGAATAAGGAGCTAAAGTCTAGCATCACCTCATCGTTGATCCTCACCAAGCATCAGTCGCTAATCGTCGCCTACCACCAATTATCGCCCGTCAATTGTTGACCACCAGTCTCCCACCATCACTCATCGACCGCTGTCGATCAGGATCGGTCATCATTACTTCTTACAACAAGTTCATCAACGCATCAACTTTGTAGCTCGGAAGATTGTGTAATCATTTATGGCATGTGAGACAATGAACTTCACTTATAATCTTCAATTTATAGTGTATCTCTTCAGCTGGGTCAGAACCCGTGGTTTTTTCTTTTATATATCTATAACTTATATTTTTTAAATAATTATGCCAAATAAATTTTAAAAATAAAAAAATTTAGTTTTTTTTAGTACATATAAAAAATTAATATAAAAAAGATATAAATAAATATTCTTGTTTGTTTAATTAAGTATTTCGAATCAAAACGAGCCGAACACAAACAAACAAGCATTTATTCATGTTCAGCTCGCTAAATAATCGAACTATTTTTTTTTGGCTATTGATTAACGAACGAATCAAACACAAGCTATTTATCAAGCCGAACATAAGTTATTCTCGAACAACAAACTTTTTCGACAGCCCTATAAAGAGTGCATAACATTTTTTTTCAAGGAAATACATTATTTAGTCATCATTTCTCTTTTAAACAATGTGCTAAGATATTATAAGCATATTTTGTTGCATATATTAATGATTTTTCAATCACCTTTGCTTAATCAACTTAAGGACACATTTTTTTTTTCAAAAAAAAATACCGTAAAGTAATCATCACCTTTTTTTTTTTACAATTTATTAAAATATTTTAAGCATCTTTTGTTCCATATATTAATTGTTTTTCAATGACCTTTGTTCGATCAACATGAGGATATAAAGAGGGTACAAATTTTCTTTTTTAAAAAAAGATCTTATATTGTCATCTTTTTTTTTTTTTGTTTTAAGCAATGCATTTAGCTATTCTAAGCATGTTTTGTTCAATGTTTTGATGATTTTTCAATGACCTTTGTCCTTTAAGCTTAAAAGTAGAAAGAGGTTGCAAACCTATTTTTTGAAAAAAGATGCTATGTAGTCCTCTAATTTTCTCAAAGAATGTTTGAAATATTTAAAGCATGTTTTGTTCTATATATTGAAGGCCTTTCAATGGCTTTTCTTGAATATTATGAGGGCACAAAGAGGATACAAACCTATCTTAAGGGGAAAAAAATGACTTTATATAGTCCTCTTATTTGTACTATACAATGTATTATGTTATTTGAAACATGTGTTGTTTCGTATATTGATGATTTTTAAATAATCTTCCCTAAACGACACGAGGATACAAAAAAGGGTACAAATATATTTTTTAAGAAAATGGATTTATGGTCATATGAGTCATGTGATGTGGGTAATGAATCAATCTCAAATCCTTATGAATCAGTTGCAAATAAACTGCTAGACATAATTGTTCGCAATGGTAATGGGACATGTGATTTGTACTAGAGTTATGTACATTAGTCGGATTTAGTATTGGAATGGCCATGTCAATTATTAGTTAAGCTCAAGGAAGATAAAATCAAAGAATTTTATATGCGTTAAAGTTAGTTTAAAAAGTGTTTGAATCTCAATAACAAAGTTAAGTTTAAAAAATCAGAAACCATGACTCGTTATCCAACCAAAATTTGATATGAAAAAGATGATAATTGGAAAAGTAAGAAAAAAATTATTAGAAAGTTATAATCATTTGTTAGCAAAGCCAATTGACAACATCTATTGAGATTCAAACAGGGCATCAATGAAGTGAAAGGAGATGTGCCGAAGTCGATGACATAAGCAAAAAATTGAAGCTGCTAAATCATTCAATTTTCTTACAATGGAAGTTTGTGGAGTAGAGAACTTGAGATTTTCTAAAATAAATACATTCAATTTTGTTGAATCAGTAAGAATAACAATAATAAAAAATTGTGATACTAATGATTTAATATAGCTGTTCAGAGAGAGAAAGGTTATGGATAACATATTTGCATTACATGTCCAAATTGGCGAGTCTAATAGGCTAATAGTTTTTTATGTGATGGTTGTTAAAAGTTAATTATAATTATTTTGGAATATTATTATTTTTTATACAAGTTATCGTCCTAATAAATATCTTAGTCAATGCACCTTTTATTGGCGTTAACCATCACTAGCAAACATTCTATTTGGAGTATTTTTTTTTATGAAGTGAGACAATTGACTCGTTTTAATAATTATTTAAAACATTCATTTGCATTATTAATAAAAAAAAGTATCCTTTAACAATATTTATTGATCAATATCTAGCAATGACGAGAGTTATAGAAGATGTATTGATACATCATGCCGCTAACATATTTTAAGGAAATACATTTGAAAGTAGCTCTCGGACAGGGGAATGATGCAAGAACCCTAGACCTAGGAATCCATAGGAGCAACGACGGTTAGTGACGCGCTAGCCTGTGTGCCAGTTGTAGAAGAGGAGGGAGCTGCAGTTGCAATCTCTTCCAAACTCCCTCAAAGGAAGACACTCCTCCATCACCTTCCCCTACATGAACAAGAAGAGAATCACTTTTTTTAGGAATATAGTGACCTTGTCATTCGCCGTGTCTTGTATAACAACGGTAGTATCAAACATGGAGAAGATATGCCTTGAGGTCGCACCATAAGGAAGCGGGTCCCCATCTTCTACGGGTTAAATTATTGTCGCAGAATGCTTCTATTTTTGAAGTTTAATGTCAAGCTTCTTCTTCACAGTCCTTGCTTGGAGATGCTCATAAATGTAGAGAGGCACCATGTTTCCTCGATTATCTTACCCGTCAACACACATCTAACCGTCACCTTGGTGGTGTATTAGGGAACCAAATGGTAGCGACCTGTCAACATCGCCTAACTAACCTCCATGCTCTCCGGAAGGGCTCTTCAACAAGCAGGGCTTGCAGAACCTCAGAGCTCACACCTTTATCGAGTTTAAGGGCCCTGGTCTCTTGGCAACGGACTCTTAATGCCTATCCCTTCAAATCCCCAGATGAGTAAACTTAACTAGCCAACATAGGTTTGGGCTTCAACCGTTTCCTTTTCTTAAATCTATCCTTCTTTACAAAAGCTAGGGCATATCCTATCTTTGCTAGAATTTTGGGGTCTAAAGCGGTCGAGCTCGAGCCATCAGCAATGGTGCAACTCAATTATCCGAGGCAGAATAATGACAACATATGTGTTGTTTAGCCTATGACTCTATTTATAGAGCACTTTGGACACAGAATCAAAGGGGGGTTAATTATTGAATTGATTTTCTTGATTATAGGACCATTGAATGCTAATAATTTCATTGCCTTTATTGTAGTTGTCACTTTCAAAGAACAAAAAAATTCGCCAACTCGCTTTTACAAGCTAATATTCAAACACCATAATCGTCAGCACGAATCTTAAAGCGATCAAAACCGTCAGACAATCAAGACATCCTACCGTCCAACAAACGACCTCGTGATCAGAATCGACTGACACAATATTGCTAGAGATTCAATCGACATACCACGTCTGCAATCCCAATCTACTAAGTTGCATGCAAGAGCCTGTGATTGCAAGCAAGTCGGCCAACTCGCTTTTACTACGGCGGGCAAGATCTATATTTGACCAGGTGCCTCAGCTGACCGACATTCACTTCAAGAGCTGCGATCACAATGTAGATGGTCGCCTCTGCAGACCTACATTTACTTCGGGAGGTAGGAAAACCACTTATCTTGTCGCCTCAGCAGACCAAATTCAAGCAGACTGACCAGCCAATTACAACTATATTAGAATTCAAATTGTAAAACATATATGGTATAAAATACATACGATTAATTAGAGTATCAATTATATTAAGAATAGTTTCCATAATTGTTCCTTCATTTCTGTAATTGTACAAATACACCTCTATAAATAGAAGACAAAATGATAAATAAATTGACCCCTCTCTAGACTCACTCCACTGAGAACTCTTGAATTATTCTACTCACCCTCTCTTTCTCTTTTCTGCTTCGTTCGATTCTAACTCTCGAGGCGAGTTCACAAAAGTCAATAACTTTTAGAAAAGACAACGCTTTGACGTCAAGCTTATAATCAATGATGATGAGAAATTCCATAATTCAAATTTTGTACACAATAGGTAATCATTGGTCAGAGTTCTTCGCCTTGTTTTACTTTTAATGGAAATATATAATTTTATGTGTAAAATTATAAATGAATTTTTAATAATAGCTTAGATGATCAAACATAAGCTTTTCGTTAGAGGTGCTGGAAGATTTAAAATTCAAAACCTCCCATTTAGCGTATAATTCAAATTGTTGTTTGTTATGTCCTGAAAAATTATGACAATGAAGATTGAAATTTGTCTGAAGTTACATAAACACACCGCGCACATGTTGAAAAAAACGAGCGCCGTCCATGCAAGAGGAATTTATTTTTTAGATAGAGATATAATTTTCAAGCAGAAATTCTGAAGGAGAAAAAATGATGGAGCTTAGCCTACTTAAAATTGGGGGTGTAAATGTGTTCGGCTCGTTTATATTTCTAGCTCAAAAAGTGCGTTTGTGTTCAGCTCGCTAAGTAGGGGTGTGAACGTGTTCCGCTCCTTTATATTTCGAGCTCAAAAATTGTGTACGTGTATATATATATATAATTGATTAGTAGTATTTCGAGTCAAAACGAGCCGAACACGTATTTGTTCATGTTGTTCGTGTTCGGCTCGTTAACTTAGCGAATGAGCAGAACACTAATTTCTTGGCAAGCCGAACACGAGTTGTTCGCGAACAACGAGCCATTTTGACAGCCCTACTTAAAATTACTTTAATTCATAAGAACTATTTACATATCTACCAACAAATAAATTCAATTTCTTATATTTATACCACCCAAATTTTTAATATTGCATCAACATTATTACTATTTTAATTTTTAGAAAATAAAATATATTTTTCCATGCTTATAAATAAATATTAAAACTTAGGTGGGCACCATATGTCAATACATACGAATTGACTGGTATGCATGTAAAACTTACATGTAGACATTTTAAAAGCTGCCGATGTGGTCAATACCGATGGGAGGGGGACAACTAACTTATTAATGGTGGACAACCAACTTATTAATGGGCGACAGAGCTAATCATTATTATTGCCAAACTACCTTGCAAATTGCAATACTTAAAAGGTAATATTTTAAGAATAGAATTTTTTTATAAATTTATTAATTTAAATCGATCTTCCAACAATAACAATTTCTAAATAATTTAATTCTATCTTTTAAAAATATTTTTGGAGATTCGATTTAAAATAATAAATTTATTAAAATGTTATTTTTAAAATTTTATCGAACATAACAATTTATTTTAAATTCATTTAGGGTCTGTTTGGGGCAGCTGCAATTAATTGGATAATCTGCTGATAAGTTGATTAAAAATAATCTGTCGATAAGCTAGGTGCGGTGACTATTACAAATTTTTATTTTTTTGGAAAAACAAGACCGCGACCAGAAAACAGCTACCTCATCTAGATATGTGTGGTGTGAAAACGCTGTTTTCAGCTTTTTGAAAATGCATAAGCTACCAAAACGCAGTTTACCCAAATAGATCAAGTGTATTTTCAAAACGTCACCGCACCAAATAAGCTATCCCAAACGGACCCTTAATCTAAACCCTCATATTCCTTTATTTATAATTTTTTTTAAAATTAAAAATATAGCCAAAGAGCTGGTGAAGTTCTCGTGTTGCCGATTGGGAAAAGACCAGGCATGGAAGACTTGGAATTCAAATACGACGACAAATGGAGGCGTCCAATGCAAAACTACGGAAGTCTACGATCTGCTTTCTCCTAGAGTCTTGCCCATCATTTTCTAATGCACTCAAAATATTCACTAAGGTCCGGCAATTTACTATTTTAGGAATGGGTCAAGGACCAGATGACGATTACAGATTCAGCATGTTTTATAAGATTTTTTTTTTTGATGAATTATAATATAATATGTGTAGCTTTGCATAATATAAAGCTGCACATATTAAAATTGTTAGCAAGAATCTCAAAATAACCTAACGGTCTCGATGGCTGTCAGACAATCAAGGCTTTCTATCGTTCAACAAGCGACCACGTGATCAGAATCGAACGACACACTATTTCGAGAGATTCAATCGGCGGACCGCACCTGTGGTACCAACCGAGCAAGACGCATGCAAGAGCCAGTGATCACAAGCTAATTGGTTGATCCGCTTTTACTGTGGCTGGCGAGTTCTCCAATCTACCAGACGCCTCAGTCGACCGATATTTATTTCGGGAGGTGCGATCACCACTTAGCCCGTCATCTCAATCGACTGAATTCAAGTGGAACGACCAACTAATTATCACCATATTAGAATTCAAATTGTAATTCATATATGGTATAAAAATTTATATGATTAATTAGAATATCAATTGTGTTAAGAACGATTTTCATAATTATTTATTCTTCTAAGTAATTTTACAAATACGCCATTCTAAATACGAGGCAAAAGGACAAGTAAAGGGACATCTCCCTCGGTCGCTCCACATGAAACTCTTAACTTATTGTACTCACCCTCTCTTTCTATTTTATACTTCGTCTAGTTCTAACTTTCGAGAATTATTTACAAAGGACAATTTAGGATTCAAAATTCAAAAGATGGTGCGGTGAGCGTGGACATGCCCCAGACTAGAAGCAGAGCCAACTACGAATGAGAATCCATGTAGAAAGACTTAACACAAATGAAATTCAATAGAAAGACAGTACATTGAGACATACAGGAAGAGGACCAAGCATTATGGACACAAATAATTGACCAGTTCGAGGCTCTTCAGGCAGTCATGATCCTGAACGTCCGACCGCCGCCCATGAAGAGAGAGTCTCGGGGAACTCACCCCCAGAGGCTCCCCTCAACAATCTGTCAGCACCCCGTGTTTGGCCAGGTGACCAACCAATGGAAGGATCAAAAGATTCCAACCGAGCAGACATCGTCGCATCTATGTCGATGGTCCCACATCGAGCAAATCGAGAAGAAGCGCTCGCTCGGCCGGTCATGGGCAGCGCCTTCTTCCGAAAATTCCTAGAACAATACCCCTAGTGAAGCTTATGATTCCTCACTTTGATCCCTATAAGGGGAAAAGCGACTCGGTCGACCACCTCGCCTCTTTTGAGTCCATAGTCAGAGTCCTGCAGGTTGATGACACCATGAAGTGTCAACTGTTCCTAACTACGCTAAAAGAAGCCACGCTTCGATGGTTTAATAACTTATCAGATGGAGTCATTCCATCATTATTTGAATTCCAGAAGTTATACCTGTCACACTTTGCTAATGTACAAAATCAAGGAAGGATACAGAGACTTTGTTTCAGATCAAGCAAAGGGAGGGCAAAAACCCATAAGCTTGCATCACTAACTTCTAAAAGGAAATTCTAGAGGTGAAGAACTTGGAGCCCCTTCATCGCCCGAACCGTGCTGAAACATGGAATTTACAACAAGCAATTCAGGTATGACCTGAACTTAAGCTAAAAACCTTCACGAAGGTCTTAGAATTAGCAAATGATCACGTCTCTATCAAAGAAAACCTTATGGAGTCCTCAAAATTTAAACCGAGAGCATTTAAACCCCAAGCATAAAAGTAGAAAGATTAGGAGGACGACTGAAGAACAAAGAGTGATTAAGCACTGGACTAATGATTGAATGATGATCCAAGACCCCAGGACAATCAGAAGGGCAACTGAGGCAACCAGGGTCAGCAGAGACGCCCCTTCGAACAACGACCATATATGTACTTCAAGTGGCCGCACATATATCAGAAGTTGCAAGGTTCGACACCTCTGAACATGAACTACTCCCGACCATTCCAAAAAAAATGACTACTTCAAAAAGACCCCTCCACTGAAGATAGCACTGACACTGTGCAATTCAAATAGGTATTACGCCTACCATCGAGACCATGGGCACGACTCAGAGGAGTGTCGTTATTGATTCACCTCAAAATAATATATTTTTAGTGCATGTGTTATAAGCATTTTATATACATTTTTTATGATATTGTACTTTAAATGAATGCATTTTGCATGTTTTTTGTTTCAACTATATGGAATGTACATTTAGAGAAAATGAGGAAAATATGGAGCAAAAATGATAATTTTTTGTGCGGCGCTATAGCGCCACCCCTTGGCGCCATAGCACTATCGATGGGCCAAAAGGGTGCTATAGAGACCAGGCTGACGTTATAGATCCAGTAACAACATTTCTAGAAGATACATCGAATTTGACCAAATTTTGGAGGGGTGTACAAAGTAAAACTTTGTTATTTTATATTTTTTTATTTAATGAGAAGGACTCGACCAAAATTAGAGCCTTTTAGAGCCTCAAAACTTCAATTGGGCAGCAATAATGAGTTAGGTTTTATATATTTTGTGTTCAATTGTAAGTGTGAGTGTGTTTCAGTGTGAAGAAGTTTGAAGATTACTTAGAGGAAACTCCAGAAGTTTGCTTAGGGAGAATATAAGACATTTTATATTTGTGTTTGAGTTTTTGTTGTAAGACTTGAATTTTAATGCAAATGTTTAGTTTTTTTTAATCTCCATGAATTTTGAGTAATTCCCTTTATTTCTTCTAGCATATGGGACTTAATCTTGTGGGAAGAGAATGATTTAAAGATTTCTTTTTACTTATAAAATTTGTGATGGTATTTTCACCGAATCTTCATTTACTTTACAAACTAGTCACTTGTGATGTTAAAATCCATTGAGAAACATAATGATCTGGGATGACTATAATTTCACCCAACGAGTGGATACCACACTTTATTCTAGGTAGAGCCATAACAATCATCTAAGGGGGAGTGCAAATAAATAGGGAAATATTTTGATGGGCATAGAATTGGTTAGATCTAGAATGATAGGCTAAATTCTTATCAATTTAGCTTAAGGTTTAGTATCCCGATACTGGGATTTGATCATTAAGATGGCATAAGCAAGGGACATCTATAAGTGAGATGTTAGATAACACTTCTTTGAAGTCGATATGTTAAGGAATCAGCCTTAAGTTAGCTAATGTTCTTTGCAAGCACCGGGATGGTGTAAAGAAAAAAATGTATACTTCTATTTGTCACAATACTACGAGTTTGTCTTAAATCGTTTGAATCCTACATTGATTAAAATCTCTTTACAAGAGAAAAGACTTTTCCATAATATCCAAACCTATTGATATATTTTGCTAAGCTTTTACATTTAGTTGTTACTTTCTTTTTAAGCTCAGTAGTAATTTTGGTAAACATATCATTTTAAATCTTTAATCTTTTTAAATTGCAATTTAATTAGAATTTATGTAAGTTAATTTTAAGAGTTATTGCATTCTTCGTGGGATCGATACTGAGATTTTTAAATAAAATTCTATATTGCTTGAAGCAATACGTATACTTGCGTAGTACCCATAGTGTGAAAATCTATTATATAATTTATAAATCATTGCAAGGGTTCACACTAGCTGCTAGATATAAATTGAGATATATTTTCTGGCATAATTAAGGAGATTAAAAATACGTGTAGGTGCGGTTGGGTCAGTCATCTGAAAAATCTGGTGGAGGAGCTTATCAAGGTCTGGAAGCTTAAGAAGTTTATCACTGTTGAAGCACATACACAGTGACAATGGAAAACCTCTACTGAGAAGCTCGAGGGCGGGCCCGTGCACATGAATGAAATCCACCTAGTCAAAATCATTCTGACTATCTTTGGTGGACGTTTTGGATTGCCCCTACCATCTAGTTTGAAGAGACACAGGTCGAGGGAGGTATGTTCTGTCACCCCCTTACACTCGCACTCACCCCCCATATCTCTCGCCGAAGGGAAATCCATACAATAAGGCAATTGTTGTCACAACCCTCATCAACAACTATTAAGTAGGAAGCATTCCGGTCAACACCAGGAGCTCAATCAAAATTATGTTCAAAACGATGTTCAAAAAAATGAAGCTCAAAGCCGACCGACTGGCAACACCATCTGACCTATTATTCAGCTTCTTTAGCGAAAGAAAGGAAGCCCTAGACATGGTTGCGCTGCATGTCTAATAAGGAGAATGAGATTACCAATTCACTAATATGTGGAGCTTTTTGGTGGTGGAATCACCACGGACCTAAAATGCAATCTTTGGGTGGCAATTGTTGAACAGCTACCAGGCGGTAGCATCGATGTACCATGCACTCTTAAAGTTTCATAACGATTAAGAATTAATCACAGTTAAAGGAAACTTATAGCAATCCATAAGTTTTTATCTTTGAGCCGTCACCATTATCAACCAACAATTGCCCGACAACTAAATACAATGGGAAGAAAGTCTCGAGACCAGCGAGGCAGTCCTTTGGGTGCCCATATCCAACAAGGGAAATCCCGGAAAAATTTTTTCTAATAAGTGAGAATTTTGAGGAAGTGCACGGGAACTAACTAATTGAGACCCCCCATCAGCATCGGGATGTGTTCGCATGGATAACTACATAAATGCCCGATTCTTGATCGATGTCGCCTGCCATCAACTCAACATCAGTTTGTTCTCTCAGCTCATATAGAAAAAGCTCCGATCGACCGCAAGAGTTCTAGCCGAGCCAATAGTCACGGAGGTCCAAAAGCTAAAAGAAGCAGTCTATATCCAGAAGGTCCAGTATTTGACTTGGCTCTCTAAATTAATAATGGTTCAAAAGCCAAACTGTAACTAGAGAATGTGCGTCAATTTCACTTATCTAAACGTTGTTTGCCTGAAGGACACCTAATCCCTAATAATGGCTGATACGTTGGTGGACGCTACAATCAGATACTCAGTGATGAATTTCCTCAAAGCTTTCTCTGGCTACAATCCGATAAGGATGCATCCGATCAACACAAAGAGAACTTTTTTCATTATTGTACAAGAAATTTTTTGTTTTAATGTAATGCCCTTCTCGCTAAAGAATGTTGGGGTAACCTATCAAAACCTCATGGATTTAATATTTTCAAATAAAAAATGAAAGAAAGTTGAATTCTATGTGGATGTTTCCTTTTTAAAAAGTAATTCTGCATATTAAAACATCGAAGATTTAAAAGAAACCTTCGAAAGTATTTGAGCTAATAATGAAAGGCAATTGATTTTACGAGTAGACTAAATTTGATTAACTGGAACAAGAGATCGGTCGAAGTACAAAGGGATCAACTGCTCAACATCAAAACTGACACAACATAGTAAAGTGGTAACTTTTATTTATCTCAATCAAAAGATACATGACATCCATGTAATCTTGAAAAGTACATATGTTACAAACTTTAGATGAGGAACGCACCCTCAAAGGAAATAGAGACTTGATGTCGAAAGTCACCCTCAATTCCCCTTCTTCACTCTCAATGAGAGCACCCATTATCCTCATGAATAAGAGCTAAAGTAGTGGAAGTGGTGAGAGAATGGAGTGTTGATGCACGATGGCCATTCACATTTAGGTCGTTGGGCAACAACATTCGAGCAAATGAGGTGCCCCTTGAAGTGGTGGATGATGCACTTCGATGGATACGATAATCAACACAAAGAGTACATTTCCAACTAGTGCACTATTGAATCACTCCCATTATTCTCCATGTTCCTCCTCACAACGTTTGGAGGCAAGTGTTAAAGGAGGCATGGGGGTGTACTGACAGGAGGCTTATGAAATTATCCCTTTAGCCACAAAAAATGTATTGAATTTCTTAGGGGTGTGAAGGCAAAATTTAGAGTGGGTCATCATTTATATTTACCTTCACATCTCTAAGAAATGCAAAACTTATTAATAATCAGCAGCCAAATAGACGTATTACATATCTTAGGGATGTGAAGGTCGTACAAAACTTCCCTAAAAAGGAATCACACTCATTGTGTTGGGTGCAACTTCGGTAGCACACCTAGCCAGGTGTCACCTTTGACACGCAATTCAGAGGACCCTTCTTTGATACTCAACCCAAAGAAAATGAAATTTGAACACGTGACCCACACAGAGTCCTTCGTTCACAACGGAAGAGGGTCACCATTGTCTTTGATTCCCTGTCGAGGCATCTTGGCTCCCATTGTGTTTCCCTCACAAGTTTTCCTTTTCATGATATTGGAGCAAACAACGGAAGACCCCCGTTTTTCTTCCTTTTTTATAGGGGGAAGGAAATTAGCTGTCGGGAACAGTGGTCTCCCGACATAGGGACCCACCTTAGTGCGACACGCTTCATTGACAAGACAGATCGACATCGACATTCCAAAAAAAAGGAATGACAAGAGAACCCACATCACGGTCAGTGTAGCTTTTAGCACTGGCCCACTAGAATCGCGTGATAGGACGAAGATGCCGAACTCACTGAGATAATCAGCTGCCAGATCCCGAAAATTGGGAAAGTTGACACAACCAAAGACATCGTGGGAGACACTCGATTCTAGAAATCTTAGGTACGCCAAACAATAACAATAAAATTAAAACAAATCCTCTAGTTCCAAAGCAGTTGACGTTGATCCTCAACAAGAAGCCACTCGACCTATCAATCGCTTGGTCTCACAGCTACCCGGTCAAAAGGCTGCCCAACCTCATAGCACAAATTTCTGACCTAATGATCGCCCGACCCACGGTCATATTTATGTACGGACTGAAATACCCACGTCATACCTACGTATTTTAAGGGTATCGAGTGTAATTGTACAATGAATCATTCCTATAAATAGAGGCTCTATTTCATGAATAAACGTTACACCAAAATATTGTTCCTTACTATGCTATTGCTTTCCTCTCTCTCTCTCTCCTGTCCATCATAGCACTATTCTTTAGATGTGTCTCCTAGCCAGATTTTGGATTCAACAAGTGCTATTTTTTATGTGATATTGAAGATTTGAGCGTTGTAAATGTAAATATGAAAGTTTAGGTGTGAAATATGTAAATACATTAGAATTGTGTGCTATGTATGTAAATGCCCATAAATTTTTTAGGCATCAATGTCAAAAGCATTAGATTCCTCTTGTAAATGAAAAACTACAGGATGAAAGTAGTGAAGATTAGAACTTCAAGGGGAAAGTTAAAGATGAATTCAAAAATCACAAATATGAAGAAGCTTCAAGTCTATTAAGTTTAAATTGGTTGAATATAATTATCCTATCTTTATCATGTGTACTGAATGAATTAGTTGAATTTAATTATGTGATGAAAAAATAGGTTTGTGTTTGTCTATGTAAAATTATTATTCAATTCTTAAAGTTATATATTAAACACTAATAGAATATTCCAACTCAAAATAATATAAATTTTTCGTGCCTTCAACTCTACGATGAAAGCTGATATGTCATAAATCATGCTTAATTTTTGTTTTATATTTTGCACCTGTTTATGGATGAAATCTTACTTTAAAGAATTGTAATTCTGTGTTATACTTGCAGGTATAACATGTAAGACATATGGAGGGAGACAAGGCTAAAATGGAGCGAAGTGAAGGCAAAATGGAGCATATTGGAAATAACAGGCTGGTGGCTAGGTGCCACCTTTTGGGCACCAAGGCGCTCCACCTAAGTGTTTTGGCGCCAAAACCCAGTCAGGAAAATCGAGAGGGCCGGCGACGCCAACCCTGTGGTCGTTGGCTAGTTCTTGAGCAGTCCTTGGCTTCAAATTTATTTATTTCGAGCCAAAACGACCCAAACACGAACGAACAATTCTCTGTTCATGTCCAACTTGTTTAGATATCGTGCGTAAAAAATGGTTCGTGTTCGACTAGTTTACATAGCTAACGAATCAAACAAGAGCTACTTAATGAGCTAAACACAAATTGTTCACCAACGACGATGCGTTTTGACAGCCCTACAAGACAACTTGTTCTTATTCCATTTTTTTTTTGAAGCCCCTCTTTTGTATTGTTTTATTTCTTAATATCATCTTAGGGCGTCTCCCTCACCCTTCTAAAAAAAAAAAAATTGATGCTGATTACAATTATTTATTTTTATTACTAATTAATACCACAATGACTTTTTTTCAAAGAAAAAGAGTAAATAATGTTCTTGCAATAAAAAAGAACTAAAAAAATGACAAAAAATTAGTTGAACTAAACCAAGATTGCTTTTATATTTTTAATTAACATTTTACTTGATACTATTAGATTTGATCACATAATCCCAATATTTTTTGAGTAGACATAAAATCCTTAGATAAAAATTCTGCAATTATGTATTAGCACTCAAACATTGTTATTTAAGACAAGTTGAGTCAAGTACGCTACGCATGTAATCTTCATCGTTTTAATTAGGTATGTAATCAAGCTAAGTCAAGTCGAGTACGCATTCTTTGGACTTCGTTTGGTTGAATTTTAAGTTGTTCATGTTCAGTTTGAGTTTCAGATATGCTTTCACATTTATGTTCATACTTAGCCTGCTTTAACTTCTTAATGTTCATACTTGATTTATATTTGACTTGTTTATATTAATTGAAAAAGCTAAAAATTTGAATGAGTGTTTAATTTTTCATATAAGATTAAAAAATTGATTTATACATGATTTTTCATATATTTATTTTTTATAGAAAATTATTAATAAATGATTTAGGAAGCTAAATTAATAATCAATCAAATAGATTTTAACAGCTAACTAGTTTATACAACTGAATATATATATATATATATATAAGTATTAATATGTAAGCTTTCTTTCAATCCAATAATAAGTAAATACCAATAAACTAGTTTGTTGAAATAAAAAATAACAAAGTTGTATTAAATTTATGTGCATATTGATATTAAATTAGAATATTTTACTATTAAATACATTATTAAATAAATTTTAGTTATTCAAATTCTATTTAAATAATAAATCATATAAGTATAAAGCATTTAACAAATTATTTGTTGAAAAATAAATGAGTTTGTTCGTGAACATTAGCAAAGGATTGAGCTATGTCTAATTTTTAATTAATTTAATTTCTGAGATTTAAAAGAATATTCAAACATATCTCCTTAATGATCAATTATTGATGGAATGGAGTTCCTGCTGTTCATCAATTGCATTGGTTCATTTAGAACCCTAATTTTAACTAACAAAACATTTTCCCTCCCCTTTGTAGTCTAGCAGTCCCATGTACTAAGCCTTCTTCGACCATCTTCAAAAAACTTGTTGGACCTCCAATTCCACCAACACTACCTGCTCGACATCTGTAGCCCTAACATGTTCGACGATAAGTACTAAGTTGATCTTGTGAACAAGGAGGGGGGGTGCGCTTTTTACTTTAGATGTAGATCTGTTTATGGACTCGAATACTAAGTCGATCATAGAGGCATTTGTTTTGAATCAACCATTGTTTTTTGAGAAATTTGTGTTTTCAATGGTAAAGATGGGGCAGCTCACTGTCCTTATGGCTAGAAAGGGGAGATAAGGTTTAATTGTTCGACGAGGAATGGTAACAAAGGTTGCCATGTTGAGCGCCATTGAGGATGATGGAGATAGAGCAGTTTGCTAAGAGAGACAGAAATCTTGTATTTCGCTGGAGCGCTTATTCTATCCGGACACCGGGCGCAAATTACGTCTGGTTTCCACTCAAATTTTTTTTTCTTAAAAAAATAATAAATTGGGGCCCACTAAAATATACTTTTGGTAGAGGGAGTGTTTTGATTTGTTCACCATACGCAGAAATGCGTACGGTGAACGCATGTAATAATTTTTCATTTGCTGAGGGCAGTGGTGGAATTTTAATATGCATTTTGCTGAGAATTATTCTTAATCTAAATAAATTTGTTTTTCTAGTTGTCGACACCTCTTCAACTATTTATGATATTTTAATTATTTATTTTAATAAAAACAAAGTTTTGAAACTTCAATTCAACGAAAATGATTAGTGTTGAAAATTTCCGATGTTACTCAGACATGAAGCCCTTAAAATGTAATCCCATGTGTACATCCATCATTCGTTCTTGTTGACCTCACTTTTTAGTTAACCTTTATATACAATCTCATTGGGACATATGCCATTCCTCCTGATGTCACTAGAGGACTGAGTTGAGCTCAAATAAGCTATCACTTGAGCCTCCTTTGAGCTAAAACTTGAGTTAACCCTAAGTTAACATAAAATTAAAATTCACCTAAACAATTTAAAATTAACCAAAACTAAAACATAACCAAGCAAAATTAATCTTAAACCAAAGTATGTGTGAGCTAAAAACACTTAATTTAATCAATTAAAAATTATTTAAAACTTGCACTCAAAATCCACCAATTTTTTTTCTTTTCTATGGTGGAACCCATACTTTTACCTGAGATATCCTGAAATAGGGCTCACTGCTTGACTAAACCAATCACCTATCTTGGAAGACATTCATCATCGACTAACTGGTCTTAAGAAATACACTAAGAGTATTTTAAATCTTGTAGTATTAGCTTTCTACTTTTCATATTGTTTTTCTACGTGTTCTTAGCTTACTTTTCGGTGCGTCTACTTCTGGCATGTCATACTTACACATAATTATTATTTTTTTTTTGTTTTCATTCAACATCTCCGTACTTTCACTTTTATTATTTTTATTAGTGCGTCTAATGTGGTGTGTACTGATTGTACTTGTTTACGGCTAACACATATCATTTCATGCTTAGTTTTATTTTATTATTATTTTTCTTCTTGTTACATATGGCTTCAGGTGGGAGTGAAGAGCAGCCACCTCGATGGTCTATTCAAACCAGCATTCCTTACAAGAGGACAATGAGAATCCTTTCTCGCTCTTCCTCGGATAACACTAGTGTTGTGTTGGTCGGCACCACCACCATTACATCTGTGCTTGTGGGGTTTGCAGGTTTTGTCCCTGCTCTAATCAGGCCTTCTGCTCCTTTTTGGCCACATAGTTCTACAACTCTGATCCCTCTCATGCCTTCAGTCCAGATAAGTCGGTCACCATGGCCCTCCTCTCATGAGTCAGGCTCCTCAGCTCCTGCCATTTTGAGGAAGGACACCTTTGTTAAGTTATATATTGAGTTGGAGGAATATTTGTGGTCACCTAAAATTAAAATAAATTGAATTATTTTTTAATGTATTGTGAAACCAATATTTTTGATTTAGGTTCTACCCCTCTAGAACATACTTCAACTAAATAAATGCATATGCAAGGTGGTATTGTATGTAAAAAAAATGAAATTAAGGTGTTAGACATGTAAATACGTAGGAACAGTGCAACTTTATAAAATTATATATATATATATATATATATATATATATATATATATATATATATA
>JXCR01122030.1:139568-151156 GCA_002079205.1 Phalaenopsis hybrid cultivar
TATTTGGTTTGAAAGTCTAGTGGCGGCCAATGATTGCAATTCAATTTTCAGACATGTTATTAAATAAAGTTTTTTTTTTGCAATTTAAAATTACAATTGAGGAAAAAAATAAATAATTTTGGTTTAGAAAAAAAAATTATTGTTTTTATTGGTGTGAAGTTTAAGGCACATGGGCAGGATTGACCCATTATTAACAATGGAGTGAGCAGACTGATTATGATTTTTTAGATAGAAATAGTGCTCGAACCGGGCTAAAGCTTTGCCTGAGCGCGCTTTGCCTGATCAAAGTACGATTAAATCGTGCCCACACTTAACCCAAACCGCCCAACGTTATGGTCTACATGCTAGCTAAAAGCCAAACCCTATGTTGAACTTTTTAAGCACATTAGATATTGGCAAGTAAGCAAATATAAGACGAGCCTACATGACATTTTATGATAATCTACCTTAGCCCTTTATAAGTTTAGGTGAAATTGCATGTCGCCTTGTGGAGAAATATTTACGTATAGAGAACGCACGTAGCTCCACGTGCGTAATTCCCTCCTAATAACCCATTAATAACCTTTGCAAGATTATTAAGGGGTTATTGCGGAGTTATTTCGATGTTATTTGGAATCAATACCCTAACAACAGAGAAAATATGAAAGTGTAACCGTGGAGGGTATTGACTCCAAATAACGCCAAAATAACTTCGCAATAACCCCCCAATAACCTTCACAGAGATTATTCAGTGGTTATTGGTAGAGGATTACACACGGAGAGATGCGTGCATTCTCGGAATATAAATATTTCTCTGCCTTTTGACACTTTTAAAAACCACATTCATCTATTCTATTTCTTCATGAGTTTAATGTATTTTTTTCCTTTAAGCTTACTTAGAGATGCGCTACATGATTTGGATGCAAATGAATTCAAGTCAAATTTGTCGGTAGATTTTTTTCAAATTTATGCATTTTTAAAGTGGACACATTTAGTCATTTCTATAAGAAATTAATGCTGACCAATATTTTATGAATTATGATTATTATAAGCCATATTAATTTAAATTTATCAAAATTAAGAATCTATTCTGATCTCATCGAATTGTTGAATACGGCCCCAACCCCGCCGCTTACATTACAGCTGAAATACTAAACAATATAATTAAGAGTCCGTTTGGGCAAAAAAATTTTTCTGCTCTCCTGCATAGCTCTACGTGCAGTATATAGTATTTCTGAGTTATTTTCAGGCTATTTCTGGATTATTTTTAATAATCTCAAAATAACCCAGAAATAACCGCGGTCTTTATTTTGGGTTATTTATGTGTTATTTCAGGATTATTAAAAATAACCCAAAAATAATATGAAAATAACTCATGAATAACCTGTACCGCACGTAGAGGTACGTCAGGTGTCCGGACAGAAAATGCGGCCCCGTTTGGGGCAACTTATTTGGTACGGTGACGTTTTGAAAACACACCTGATCTGTTTGGGTAAACTGTGTTTTGACAGCTTATGCGTTTTCAAAACGCTGAAATCAGCATTCTCGCGCTGCAGCGGTCTGACTTTTCCAAAAAAATAAAAATTTATAATAATCATCACACCTAGCTTATCAACAAGTTATTTTTAATCAGCTTATCAGCAGATTATTCAATAACCCCAAACAAATCCTAATGCTTATATATATATATATATATATATATATATAGAGAGANAAAATATTTTTCCATGCTTATAAATAAAAATTAAAACTTAGGTGTGCACCATTTGTCAATACATACGAATTGACTGGCATGCATGTAAATCTTCCATGTAGACGTTTTAAAAGCTGTCGATGTGGTCAATGCCAATGGGCGGTTGACAACCAACTTATTAATGGTGCACAACTAACTTATTAATGGGCGACAGAGCTAATCATTATTATTGCCAAACTACCCTTGCAAATTGCAATACTTAAAAGGTAATATTTTAAGAATAGAAATTTTTTTATAAATTTATTAATTTAAATCGACCTTCCAACAACAACATTTTCTAAATAATTTAATTTTATATTTTAGAAATATTTTTGGAGATTCGATTTAAAATAATAAATTTATTAAAATGTTATTTTTAAAATTTTGTGGAACCGAACAAATTATTTTAAATTCAATTAGGGTCCGTTTGGGACGGCTTAGTTGGTGCGGTGTCGTTTTGAAAATGCACCTGATCTGTTTGGGTAAACTGTGTTTTGGCAGCTTATGCGTTTTGAAAATGCTGAAAACGTTTTCGCACCGCATCTATCTAGATGCGGTGACAACTTTCTGACAGCAGTCTAAGTTTTTAAAAAATAAAAATTTATAATAGCCGTCACACCTAACTTATCAATAAATTATTTTTAAACAGTGTATAGATTATTCAATAAATTGTAGCTACCCAGAGAGACCCTAATCTAAACCCTAGTATTCTTTTATTTATAATTTTTTTTAATTAAAAATAAAGCCAAAGAGCTGGTGAAGTTGTGTTGCCGATTGGGAAAAGACCAGGCGTGGAAGACTGGGAATTCAAATACGACGACAAATGGAGGCGTTCAATGCAAAACTACGGAAGTTTGCGATCTGGTCTCTCCCTCGGGCGTAGAGTCTTACCCATCATTTTCTAATGCACTGAAAATATTCACTAAGGTCCGGCAATTTACTATTTTAGGAATGGGTCAAGGACCAGATGGCGATTACAGATTCAGGATGTTTTATAAGATTTTTTTTTCATGAATTATAATATAATATGTGTAGCTTTGCATAATATATAGCTGCACATATTAAAATTATTAGCAAGAATTTCAAAGTAATCTAATTGTCTCGATAACTGTCAGACAATCAAGGTTTTCTATCGTCCAACAAGCGACCACGTGATCAGAATCGACCAATACACTATTTCGAGAGATTTAATCGGCGGACCGCACCTGTGGTACCAGCCGAGCAAGACGCATGCAAGAGCCTGTGATCACAAGCTAATTGGTTGATCCGCGTGGCTGGCGAGATCTCCATTCTACCGGACGCCTCAGTCGACCGATATTTACTTCAGGGTGAGATCGCCACTCAACTCGTCGTCTCAACCGATTGAATTCAAGTAGAACGACCAGCTAATTATCACCATATTAGAATTCAAATTGTAATGCATATGTAGTATAAAAATTTATATGATTAATTAGAGTATCAATTGTGTTAAGAACGATTTCCATAATTATTTCTTCTTCTCAGTAATTTTACAAATACACACTTATAAATAGGAGGCAAAATGACAAATAAAGGGACATCTCCCTCGCTCGCTCCACATGAAACTCTTAACTTATTGTACTCACCCTTTCTTTCTATTTTATACTTTGTCTAGTTCTAACTTTCGAGAAGTATTTACAAAGGACAATTTAGGATTCAACATTCAAAAGATGGTGCAGTGTACGTGGATATGCCCCAGGCTAGAAGCAGAGTCAACTACGAATGAGAATCCCTGTAAAAAGATTTAACACAAATGAAATTCAATAGAGAGACAATACATTGAGACATACAGGAAGATG
The DNA here is from genome assembly GCA_002079205.1 of Phalaenopsis hybrid cultivar. Lineage (NCBI taxonomy): Eukaryota > Viridiplantae > Streptophyta > Magnoliopsida > Asparagales > Orchidaceae > Phalaenopsis > Phalaenopsis hybrid cultivar. Next base: position 143,097 of record JXCR01122030.1, read on the forward strand.
ACCAAGCATTATGGACACAAACAATTGACCAGTTCGAGGCTCTTCAGACAGTCATGATCCTGAACATCTGACTGCCGCCCATGAAGAGAGAGTCTCGGGGAACTCACGCCCAGAGGGCTCCCCTCAACAATTTGTTAGCACCCCGTGGTTGGCCAGGTGACCAATCAATGGAAGGATCAAAAGATTCTCACCGAGCAGACATCGTTGCATCTATGTCGACGGTCCCACGTCGAGCAAACCGAGAAGAAGCGCTCGCTTAGCCAATCATGGGCAGCGCCTTCTTCCAAAAATTCCTAGAACAATACCCCTAGTGAAGCTTAGGATTCCTCACTTTGATCCCTATAAGGGGAAAAGCGACTCGGTCGACCACCACGCCTTTTTTGAGTCGATAGCCGGAGTTCTGCAGGTTGATGACACCATGAAGTGTCAACTGTTCCTAACTACGCTGAAAGAGACCACGCTTCGATGGTTTGATAACTTATCAGATTGGGTTATTCCATCATTATTTGAATTCCAGAAGCTATTCTTGTCACACTTTGCTAATGTACAAAATCCAAGGAAGGATACAGAGACCTTGTTTCAGATCAAGCCAAGGGAGGGAAAAAACCCACGAGCTTACATCACTAACTTCTAAAAGGAAATTCTAGAGGTGAAAAACTTGGAGCCTCTTCATCGCCCGAACCGTGCTAAAACATGGAATTTACAACCAACAATTCAGGTATGACTTGGACTTAAGCTAAAAACCTTCACGGAGGTCTTAAAATTAGCACATGATCACATCTCTGTCAAAGAAAACCTTATGAAGTCCTCAAAATTTAAACTGAGAGCATTCAAACCCCAACCATAGAAGCAAAAAGATCAGGAGGACGACCGAAGGACAAAGAGTGATTAAGCCCTTGACTAATGATTAAATGATGATCCAAGACCCCAGGACAATCAGAAGGGCAGCCGAGGCAACCAGGGTCAGCATAGACACCCTTTCAAACAGCGACCGTACTTGTACTTCAAGTGGTCACACATATATTAGAAGTTGCAAGGTTCGACACCTCTGAACATGAACTACTCCCGACCATTCAAAAAAAAAGGACTACTTCAAATAGACCTCTCCACTGAAGATAGCACCGACACTGTGCAATCCAAATAGGTATTACGCCTACCATCGAGACCATGGGCACAACTCAGAGGAGTGTCGTCATTGATTCACCTCAAAATAATATGTTTTTAGTGCATGTGTTATAAGCCTTTTACATATATTTTTGATGACATTGTATTTTAAATGAATGCATTTTGCATGTTTTTTTGTTTCAGCTACATGAAATTGACATTTAGAGAAAATAAGGAAAATGTGGAGTAAAAATGATAATTTTTTGTGCTGCACTATAGCGCCACCCCCTTGGCGCCATAGCACTATCGATGGGCCAAAAGGGTGCTATAGAGCCCCAGGCTGACGTGATAGATCCAGTAACTACCTTTCTAGAAGATACATCGAATTTGACCAAATTTTGAAGGGGTGTTTAAAGCAACCCTTGGTTATTTTATATTTTATATTTAATGAGAAAGACTCGGCCGAAATTAGAGTCTTTTGGAGCCTCAAAACTTCAATTGGGCAGCAATAATGAGTTAGGTTTTATATATTTTGTGTTCCAGTGTAAGTGTGAGTGTGTTTCAGTGTGAAGAAGTTTGGAGATTACTTAGAGGAAACTCCAGAAGTTTGCCTAGGGAGAATATAAGGTATTTTATATTTGTGTTTGAGTTTTTGTTGTAAGACTTGAATTTTAATGGAAATGTTTTGTTTTTGTTTAATCTTCTTGAATTCTGAGTAATTTTCTTTCTTCCTTCTAGCATATGGGACTTAATCTTGTGGGATGAGAATGATTTAAAGATTTCTTTTTACTTATAAAATTTGTGATGATATTTTCATCGAATCTTCATTTACTTTGCAAACTAGCCACTTGTGAGGTTAAAATTTATTGAGAAACATAATGACCTGGGATGACTATAATTTCACACAACTAGTGGATATCATACTTCATTCCAGGCAGTGTCATAACGATCATCTAAGGGGGAGTGCAAATAAATAGGGAAATAAGTTTTGATGAGCGTAAAATTGGTTAGATCTAGAATGATAGGCTAGATTCTTATCAATTTGGCTTAAGGTTTAGTATCCTAACAATGGGATTCGGTCATTACGATGGCATAGGCTAGGGGCATCTAGAAGTGAGATGTTAGATAACACTGATATGGAGTCGATATGTTAAGGAATCAGCCTTAAGTTAGCTAATGTTCTTTGCAAGCACCAGGACAGTGTAAAGAATAAGATATACTTCTATTTGTCACAATACTACGAGTTTGTCTTAAATCATTTTAATCCTACATTGATTAAAATCTCTTTGCAAGAGAAAAGACTTTTCCATATTATCCAAACCTGTTGTTATATTTTACTAAGCTTTTACATTTAGTTGTTACTTTCTTTTTAAGCTCTTTTAATAGTAATTTTTGGTAATCATATCATTTTAAATCTTTAATCTTTTTAAATTGCAATTTAATTAGAATTTTTGTAAGTTCATTTTAAGACTTACTGTATTCCTCGTGAGATCGATACTGAAATTTTTAAAGAAAATTCTATATTGCTTGAAGCAGTACGTATACTTGCGTTGTACCCATAGTGTAAAAATCTATTATATAATTTATAAATCATTGCAAGTGTTCACACTTGCCGCTAGATATAATTTGATATATATTTTCTAGCATAATTAAGGAGATTAAAAATATGTGTAAGTGCAGTTGGGTCAGTCATCTGAAAAATCTGGTGGAGGAGCTTATCAAGGTCTGGAAGCTTAAGGAGTTTATCACTGTCGAAGCACATACACACTGACAATGGAAAACCTTTACTGAGAAGCCCGAGGGCGGGCCCATGCACATGAATGAAATCCACCTAGTCAAAATCATTCTGATTATCTTCGGTGGATGTTTTGGATTGCCCTTACCATATAGTTTGAAGAGACACAGGTCGGGGGAGGTATGTTCCGTCACCCCCTTATACTCGCACTCACCCCTCATATCTCTCGCTGAAGGGAAATCCATACAATAAGGCAATTGTTGTCACAACCCTCATCAACAACTATTAAGTAGGCATCATTCTGATCGACACCAAGAGCTCAATCAAAATTATGTTCAAAATGATGTTCGAAAAAATGAAGCTCAAAGCTGACCAACCTATTATTCAGCTTCTTTAGCGAAAGAAAGGAAGCCTTAGACATGGTTGCGTTGCCTGTCTCATAAGGAGAATGAGAAAACCAATTCACTAATATGTGGAGCTTTCTGGTGGTGGAATCACCACGGACCTAAAATGTGATCTTCGGGTGGCAATTGTTGAACAACTACCAGGCGGTAATATCGATGTGCCATGCACTCTTAATGTTTTCTAACGATTAAGAATTAATCACAGTTCAAGGAAACTTATAGCAATCCATAAGTTTTTATCTTTGAGCCGTCACTAGTATCAACCAATAATTTCCCGACAACTAAATACAATGGGAAGGAAGTCTCGAGACCAGTGAGACTGTCCTTTGGGTGCCCACATCTAGCAAGGGAAATACCGATGAAGTTTTTTCTAATAAGTGAGAATTTTGAGGAAGTGCACAGAAACTAACTAATTGAGACCGTCCGTCAGCATCGGGATGTGTTCGCATGGATAACTACATAAATGCCCGAGTCTTGATCTATGTCGCCTGTCATCGACTCAACATCAGTTTGTTCTCTTAACTCATATAGAAAAAGCTCTGATCGACCGCAAGAGTTCTAGCCGAGCCAATAGTCGCGGAGGTCCAAAAGCTAAAAGAAGCAGTCTATATCCAGAAGGTCCAGTATCTGACTTTGCTCTCCAAAGTAATAATGGTTTGAAAGCCAAACTGTAACTAGAGAATGTGCGTCAATTTCATCTATCTAAACGTTGTTTGCCCGAAGGACACCTAATCCCTAATAATGGCCGATACGCTGGTGGACGCTGCAGTCAGATATTCAGTGATGAATTTCCTCAAAGCTTTCTCTGTCTACAATCCGATAAGGATGCATCTGATCAACACAAAGAGAACTTTTTCATTATCGTACAGAAAATTTTTTGTTTTAATGTAATGCCCTTCTCGCTAAAGAATGTTGGGGTAATCTATCAACGCCTCATGGATTTAATATTTTCAAATCAAAAATGAAAGAAATTGAATTCTATGTGGATGTTTCCTTTTTAAAAAGTAATTCTGCATATTAACACGTCGAATATTTACAAGAAACCTTCGAAACACTTTGAGCTAATAATGAAAGGCAACTGATTTTACGAGTAGACTAAATTTGATTAACTGGAACAAGAGATTGGTCAAAGTACAACGGGATCAACTGCTCAACATCAAAACTGACACAACATAGTAAAGTGGTAACTTTTATTTATCTCAATCAAAAGATACATGACATCCATGTAATCTTGAAAAGTACATATGTTACAAACTTTAGATGAGGAACACACCCTCAAAGGAAATAGAGGCTTGCTGTCGAAAGTCACCCTCAATTTGCCTTCTTTACTGTCAATTAGAGCACCCATTATCCTTATGAATAAGAGCTAAAGTAGTGGAAGTGGTGGGAGAATGGAGTGTTAATGCACGATGGCCCTTCATATTTAGGTCGTTGGGCAACAACATTCGAGCAAACGAGGTGCCCCATGAAGTGGTGGATGATGCACTCTGATGGACACGATAATCAGCTCAAAGAGTACATTTCCAACCAGGGCACTATTGAATGACTCCCATTATTCTCCATGTCCCTCCTCACAATGTTTGGAGGCAAGGGTTAAAGGAGGCATGGGGGTGTATTGACAGGAGGCTTATGAAACTATCCCTTTAGCCACAAAAAACGTATTGAATTTCTTAGGGATGTGAAGGAAAAATTTAGAGTGGGTCATCATTTTTATTTGCCTTCACATCTCTAAGAAATGCGAAGCTTAAAGTTTAGACTAACTCATCATTATTAATCAGCAACCAAATAGACGTATTACATATTTTAGGGATGTGAAGGTCGTACAAAAGGAATCACACTCATTGTGTTGGGTGCAACTTTGACAGCACACCCAGCCAGGTTTCACGTTTGACACGCAATTTAGAGGACCCTTCTTTGATACTCAACCCAAAGAAAATGAAATTTGAACACATGACCCACACAGTGTCTTTGATTCCCTGTCGAGGCATCTTGGCTCCCATTGTGTTTCCCTCACATGTTTTCCTTTGCATGATATTGGAACAAATAATGGAAGACCCCCATTTTTCTTCCTTTTTTATAGGGGGAAGGAAATCAGCTATCGGGAACAGTGGTCTCCCGACATAGGGACCCACTTCAGTGCGACACGCTTCATTGACAAGACAAATCGACATCGACATTCCAAAAAAAGAAATGACAGGAGAACCCACATCACGATCAATGTAGCTTTTAGCACTGGCCCACTAGAATCATGTGATAAGACGAAGATGCCGAAACCACTGAGATAATCAGCTGCCAGATCCCAAAAATTGGGAAAGCTAACACAACTAAAGACATTGTGGGAGACACTCGATTCTAGAAATCTTAGGTATGCCAAACAATAACAATAAAATTAAAACATATGCTCTAGTTCCAAAGCAGTTGACGTCGATCCTCAGCAAGAAGCCACCCAACCTATCAACTGCTTGGTCTCACAGCTACCGGGTCAAAAGGCCACCCAACCTCATAACACAACTGTCTGACCTAGTGATCGCCCGACCCACAGTCATATTTATGTACGGACTGAAATACCCACGCCGTACCTACGTATTTTAGGGGTATCGAGTGTAATTGTACAATGAATCATTCCTATAAATAAATGCTCTATTTCATGAATAAACTTTACACCAAAATATTGTTCCTTACTATGCTATTGCTTTACTGTCTTTCTCTCTCTCCGTCTCTACTGTTCATCAGAGGTGTGTTTCCTAGCCAGATTTTGGATTCAACAAGTGCTATTTTTTATGTGATATTGAAGATTTGAGTGTTGTAAATGTAAACATGAAAGTTTAGGTGAGAGATATGTAAATACATTAGAATTGTGTGCTATGTATGTAAATGCCCATAAATTTCTTACTCATCAATGTCAAAAGCATTAGATTCCACTTGTAAATGAAAAACTACAGGATGAAAGTAATGAACTTCAAGGGAAAAGTTAAAGATAAATTCAAAAATTACAAATATGAAGAAGCTTCAAGTCTATTAAGGTAAAATTGGTTGAATATAATTATCCTATCTTTATCATATGAACTGAATGAATTAGTTGAATTTAAGTATGTGATGAAAAAATAGGTTTGTGTTTGTCTATGTAAAATGATTATTCAATTCTTAAAATTATATATATTAAATACTAATAGAATATTCCAACTCAAAATAATAAAAAATTTTCGTGCCTTCAACTCTACGATGAAAGCTGATATGTCATAAATCATGCTTAATCTTTTTATATATATATTTTGCACATGTTTATGGATGAAATCTTACTTTAAAGAATTGTAATTTTGTGTTATACTTGCAGGTATAACATGTAAGACAGATGGAGTGAAATAGAGCTAAAATGGAGCGAAGTGAAGGCAAAACGGAGCATATTGGAAACAACAGACTAGTGCCTAGGTGCCACCCTTTGGGCGCCAAGGCGCTCCACCTAAGTGTTTTGGCGCCAGAACCCAATCAGGCAAACCAAGAGGCCCGGCGACGCCAGCCCTGTGGTGTCAAGGCGTTGGCTAGTTCTTGAGCAGTCATGGGCTTCAAATTTATCTATTTCGAGCCAAAACTACCCAAACACGAACGAACAATTCTCTGTTCATGTTCAGCTTATTTATATATCGTGAGTAAAAAATGGTTTGTGTTTGACTAGTTTACATAGCTAACGAATCAAACAAAAGCTACTTAATGAGCTAAACACAAACTGATCACCAACGACGACTCGTTTTGATAGCCCTACAAGACAACTTGTTCTTATTCAATGTTTTTTTTTTTTGAAGCCCCTCTTTTGTATTGTTTTATTTCTTAATATCGTCTTTGGGCGTCTCCCTCACCCTTCTAAAAGAAAAAATTGATGCTGATTACAATTATTTATTTTTATTATTAATTAATACCACAATGACTTTTTTTCAAAGAAAAAGAGTAAATAATGTTCTTGCACGTCTCCTTGCAATAAAAAGAACTAAAAAAATGACAAAAAATTAGTTGAACTAAACTAAGATGGCTTTTATATTTTTAATTGATATTTAACTTGATACTATTAGATTTGATCACATAAACCCAATATTTTTTTAGTAGACATAAAATGCTTAGATAAAAATCTTGCAATTATGTACATAGCACTCAAACATTGTTATTTATGAAATTAGTACACTTTTATCTTTTTTTTTTCTTCAAATTTACACAATAATATAAAAAATTCATGATAAAGCTTTTAACATATATTTTTCATTTTAATCAATTTCCTAATAATTTGATAGTGGCACGTATAAATACATTAATTCGATAGTTTAAAAAAATCAACTTAATTCTAATTTTGTAAAAAAGAAGGTTTCAACACATTTATCCTAAAAAATAAACTACACATGTAATCTTCGTCGTTTTAATTAGCTTGTAATCAAGTGGAGTCAAGTACGCTGCACATGTAATCTTCGTCGTTTCAATTAGGTATGTAATCAAGCTTAGTCAACTCGAGTTATGTCATGGTTTGGACTTGGGTTGAGTGAATTATAAGTTATTCATGCTCACTTTAAGCTTTGGATGAGCTTTCACAATTATGTTCATACTTAGCTTGTTTTAACTTCTTAATGTTGATACTTGATTTGTATTTGACTTGTTTATATTAATTGAAAAAACTAAAAATTTGAATGAGTGTTTAATTTTTCATATAAGATTAAAAAATTCATTTATACATGATTTTTCATATATTTAATTTTTATAAAAAATTATTAATAAATGATTTAGGAAGCTAAATTAATAAGCAATCAAATAGAATATATATATATATATATATATAT